>PVJI01000320.1:0-290738 GCA_004026765.1 Micronycteris hirsuta | reverse complement strand
TACTCCTTGAACTTGACCTTATCTGAGAAGCACTTTATCTGCCCTTCCATTCTAAATGAAAGTTTTGCTGGATAGATTATTCTTGGTTGTAGTCCCTTGCTTTTCATGATTTGAAATATCTCTCTCCAGCCCCTTCTTGCTTGGAAGGTCTCCTTTGAGAAATCCGCTGACGGTCTTATGGGGATTCCTTTGTAGGTAATTGTCTCTTTTTCTCTTGCTGCTTGTAAGATTCTTTCCTTATTCTTGACCTTGGGTAATGTAATTATGATGTGCCTTGGTGTGTTCCTCTTTGGGTCCCGCTTCTTTGGGGTTCTCTGAGCTTCTTGGATTTCCAGGAAGCCTATTTCCTTTGCCAGATCTAGGAAGTTTTCCTTCATTATCTGTTCAAAAATACGTTCAATTTCTTGGTGTTCCTCTTGTCCTTCTGGCAGCCCTATGATCCGGATATTGGGTCGTTTACAAATGTCTCTGAGGTTCCTGAGTCCCTCCTCATTTTTTTGAATTCTTGTTTCTTTCTTCTGGTCCATCCCATTGGTTTTAGATCCAACCTCCTTTTTTTTCCTGTTGGTTCCCTGTAAATCTTCCTCCATTATCCTTATCGTATTCTTCATCTGTTCAACTGTTTGCGTCCACCTAACTTCCAGTTTTGTTAACAATTTGATTACAAGCATTTTAAATTGCGCATCTGATAGGCTGACTATGTCGTCATCCGTTAGTTGTAATTTGTTCTGATCTTTCATTTTGGCCATTTTCATTCTTTTTATCTCGGTGCACTTGTCAGCAGGCAGGTGCCTGCAACCTGGGTCGCTTTTTGGATGACGTTGCCTCTGGGGGCGGGGCCTAGGAGGAAGTAATGGCGACCTCCGATCACCGAGGGCTCCCGTCACTCCTCCGCTCCCCGGCTCCCCCACCGCCTTTTCTGCCAGACTCGGTTCTGCTGGCTCAGCCCTGGCCTCTCTCCGGCAGCGTTGCCGGCTTGCGGGATTCACCTGTTGTTTGGGGCCATGCCCTGTTCAGGCACTGGCGGCGTGAGTCCCTCCGTGAGAGCTGCCTCTCACTCACTCCGTTCCTCCGCCCGGTACTGCCCCGCTTACCGGCCTGGATGTTTGTCTTCTCCTACCTCCTGGGTGTCGGACTTCCCTTCAGTTCAATTCTGTCCGTTCTGGTTGTTTAATTTTTCGCTACTGCGTTCATTGTTTAGACACTCTGGATGTGCGGGCAGCGAGTGTGACCACCTACGCTGCCATCTTCCTTACAATATTCATTTTTAATTCAGAAATATATATTTTTTAAAAGATTTTATTTATTCATTTTTAGACAGAAGGGAATGGGGAGAAACATCGATGTGTGGTTGCATCTCATGTGGCCTGCAACCCAGGCATGTGCCCTGACTGGGAATCGAACTGGCGACCCTTTGGTTCGCAGCCCGCACTCAATCCACTGAGCTACACCAGCCAGGGCTAATTCAGAAATATTTTTGAGCACCTACTTAAGCATTGAATAAGGTATTGAGGAAGAAAATAAACATAGGTCCTGCCCTCATGGGAAGATAGATATTGAAGTCAGCAAACCAAGGTAATATTGCAGATTGGACGTACGCAGTGGGGGAAAAAGTAATGGGGTCGGGGTGATCAGCAATGCCTGTCCGTGGCGATGACTTGAAGGCGAAGGAGCCAGTCATTCAGAAAGTATAGAAAGAGTGTTGTGGGCAGAGAGGGCTTCTGCAAACTCGCGGTGGGAGACACTGGCCTGTGCTGCTCAGGCGGGGAGGGCCCCGGGGAGGGCAGACGGAGGCGACTTTGGAGACCGGGTTGGCTCGTGCAGGACCGGTTAGGACGCGGTAAACATTTTGGATTCTATCTGAAGTGCAGCGGAAAGCTGCTGTGGGATCTTAATCAGAAGAATGGCATGATCCGCTTACATATTTAAGAGATTCTCTGCTTGGTGGAGTGTGGATTGGAAGGCGGCCCAGAAACCAGTGGGGGGCTCTCAGGGTACTCATGAGCTGGGGTGTGATGCTGGCCTGGGCTTCGTGAGGAAGAGCAGCGGGCCACAGCCTGTGACCGGTAGGCAGGTACTCTCGTTGCCTTCTGCGTAAGAGAAACTGAGATTCAGGGGCCAGGAAATGGGCCTGCGCTTACACAGAGCAGTGTCTCGTGCTTTTCTGAGAAATTACTCAATTACCCAAGTCCGCTAGCACTTGTTCTGGCCGCACTCACTGTAAACTGTAACTGCCAGGTGACCATACAGATCACTGTACTGCAGGCAGGAGGGACACCAGGAAGGAGAACGCACTTCATGTTACTCAAGGTCATGCAGCTAGTTAAGTGGTACAGGTGGAAATAATACCATGGTCATCTGCTTTGGGGCCAAGCTTCCTTCCAGAATAGTCTGCGGGGCTTAGAAAGAGGAGGGTCAGCCAGGGAAGGAGAGAGGGCTGCCCTGGGCTGGGAGAGTCTGTCTTTACTCCACAGGGACTCCAAGTGCCCCAAGTACTGCATCGAGCTGAGCGCCCAGCCTGTGGGGCTCGTCCGCGTCCACAAGGTCCTGGTGGTGGGCAGCACCCAGGACAGCCTGCATGGCTTCACCCACAAGGTGTGGCCTTCGGGCGAGAACCACCCTCACCCCTCCACCTGTGTCTCCCAAGTCCCCATAGCAGGCGAGCCTTCTGGCATCTCCTCCCCAGCAATTCCAGCCACCCCTCTTCTGTTCTAATGCCTGAGGCCCCTGCAGACACTCAGCTATCCCTCCACAGGGTAAGAAGCTGTGGACAGTGCAGATGCCCGCAGCCATCCTGACCATGAACCTCATGGAGCAGCGCTCTCGGGGCCTGCAGGCCGTCATGGCTGGGCTGGCCAACGGAGAGGTCCGCATTTACCGCGACAAGGCCCTGCTCGACGTCATCCACATCCCGGTGAGCCGCTGGCCCCGTGTCCCACTCCCACCTCTAGGGCCGCTAAGCTGCCTCCTGATTCCACTCCATCTGCCGCCCGTGACTCAGTGTAGTTCTAAACCAAATGCATTTGGGACATTTGTTCAGAAACATTTGTTGAGCACCTCCTGTGCACAGCTCACTGTATTGGGGTGGGATAGAATAAAGACTAAATCCTTGCCTTCAGGGAGCTTACTATCCGAGGTGACAGCCAGCCAGAGACACTGCTAATCAAAAGCGAGGCAGACAGAAGCAACGTGCTGGGGAAGCGCAGAGCAGACTGAGTGACGGGGGCGTAGGTCAGTGCGGGTGGAGCTCGCAGGGCACTTCACAGGGCAAGTGGCAGTTCAACTGGCTGAATGGAGGGGCAGCGCTCCAGACAGGCAGCAGCATGAAAGAAGGCTGAGAGGCGTGAGGGCTCTTGACGAAGGTATTCAGAAAGGTGGATGAGCTCGGACCAGAGTTTTTCAAACACTAAGTTGAGTCAATAAATCAATCTGATGGGTCACAACCAGCAACATGTGGGACTTGCGCATGTATGTACATACAAAGGGGCCCACGTCGCAATAGAAGATTTGAAAGAGGCTGCTGGGAAGGTGGGTGTTGTGTGGGCCGGGAGGAGGTCAAGGGTAGAGAACTGGCAGGAAAGGCAGGTTGGAGTCAGATGTGGGAAGGGACAGGGAGGACAAAAGCCATTCACTGGAGGTTTTCTAGAAGAGAATCGGCACTCCCCCGGTTGTGCTTTTGAAAGGCAGCAAAGACAGCGGTGTGGAGGACGGACTGGGGAGAAGGGCTGGCCCCAAAAGCCCAGTGATGTTGAACTGGCCACGGTGGCGAGGCTGGGAGGGAGATCGGAGGTCGAGGAGAAGGGTCAGAGGCAGCGTGCCCCAGTCCTCGCCTCGCCTCGCCTCTCACCCATTATGTCATTTCTGGGGTCCCCCGAGCTATCCCTCCACCTCCAGTCTTGCTGTCCTCTCCAAGACATTCCCCCAAATAAACTCCAGCGTCTCCGCCATAGGATGCAGTGACCAGCCTTTGCTTCGGCCGCTACGGGCGGGAAGATAACACCCTCATCGTGACAACGCGAGGTGAGGGGTCAGACATGGCGAGGGTTTTCCTGGTGGGAGCGAAGGGGACAGGCCCTGGGCTGGGTTGTAACTCCAGTTCACCCAGCATCCTCAGCGCCTGCCACAGCACCAGGAACATCACAGAGCTCAACAAAGAACTGTGAAAAGAATGAATTAACTAATTCTTTCTTAGTTGAGGGAGGAGGTGATTTAGACAAACTTCACTCCTTCCAGAAACTGAGTCTCGGCTGCAAGACAGACACGTACAGAAGTGGGTCTGTGCGAGGCCGGTTGGGGAAGAAAGGTCAGGATGTGGGGGTGTGACCGGGGAGGACAACTCTGTTTCCGTCCGCTTCCCTAGGCGGTGGACTGATGATCAAGATCCTGAAGCGTACAGCAGTGTTTGCAGACGGGGGAGGCGAGGTGGGCCCCCCACCAGCCCAGGCCACAAAACTCAACGTGCCCCGAAAGACCCGGCTTTATGTGGATCAGACACTGCGAGAGCGGGAGGCTGGCATCGGTGAGACTCAGGCCAGGCTCCCGCTTTTCCTGAAGCAGCAAGAGCGGGTGAATGCTGCCGGGGGCCCTGGGCAGTGGGGCGAGGCCTGGGTGAACTGGGCGGGTTCGGTGCCTCTGGTTGTCCAGGGACAGCCTAGGAGGTGCACCCTGCCTACAAACCGTACCTCAGGTGGAGGGTGCCACGCCTGTGGGCAGGAGCCCTTGGAATTCAGAGAAGTGTCTAGATGCAGGAGTTCTTGTGAAAGAAGTCAAGTTTGACCAGGGTCCTTCCTTCCTTTTCATGTTTGGTTTTCCTGCTCATTTATTCATTATATACCTGTCATTATCAGGCCTGTGCCAGGTGCCTGCCTGAGGTCTCAGTCTACCTTGGTAATTTCGTGTTGCATGGCAGCCGTAGAAAAGGTCCCTGCAAAGGGCTACCTAGGCACACAGGAGCAGTCTGCCTGGGAGACTGGGAAAGGCTTCAGAGAGAGGTGACGTTGGACTTCACCCTGAAGGGTGATTACAAGTCCGTGAGCCAGAGGGATGGGGAAGGGCGATTTAGGCAGAGGTTGGGTGGGGGCGCAGGGCCCTGCCTGGGTGCAAGCAGCATCAGCCGTATTGCTGTGGGTGCGGTGCAGGAAGGCCCACTGGCCAGAGGGGAGGCTGCAAAGGGCAGGTCCGTACCAGCTTCGAAAGAGCCTGGAATGCAAAGCTGAGATGTTTTCGTTTAATTTAGGTAGTGGGAGTTGGGAAAGATATGAAGCAGAAAAATGCAGTAACTCAACCAGCTCTGTCTTAAAAAGGGATCTTGCTTGCAGTTTAAAGGTGAATTGGAGGATAAAGAAAGTACCAGGCTGGTGTAGCCTAGGGAACCCGAGGAAAGCAATTGATAGAGTAGAGAAATAATTATGAAATTCTCTAAGGTTATCAAATGTAAAATATGCAAAAATCCATAGTTCTTGAGTATACCAACAGTAACCAGTTAGAAAATATAACAGAACACCTCCATTCACAATAGCAAGGGAATCCCTAGAAATAAACTTAACAAGAAGACGTACAAAGTCTAATAAAGGAAATTATAAAACTCCTCTGATAAGTGTAAAAGCCACCTGAAATGATGAGATTTTCCAGGTCTCGGGGTAGCAAGACCCAATGTCGTAATGCTGTGGATTAATTAACAGCCTTAAAATTCATCAAGAAACAGAGCAAAGGGACATTTCAGTCCCACTGGGATTTATTTTGAGGACTTGACCAATTGATCCTAACAGTTAATCTCCGGAATTTGGGGGAAATAAGAATGAGGGGCCTTAGCCGGTCACTGGAATGAACTGTGAAGCTGTGGGAATTTGCAGCTGTGATATGGATACGGGAATTGATACAGATCAATGGCACATTTAGGAAGTCCAGAAACAGACCCTCATGTACGTGGAAGCCAGTGTGGGGTAAAGGTGTTTAAAATCAGTGGGGAAGGAGACACTGTCCACAAAACCTAATTAGGACAACTTGCTTCCAGACAAAAAAATTTAGAACTCTTCCTCACACCAAACACAAAAATTAATTCTGGGCCCCGGCTGGTGTAGCTCAGTGGATTGAGCACGAGCTGGGAACCAGAGGGTCCCGGTTCGATTCCCAGTCGGGGCACATGCCTGGGTTGCAGGCCAGGTCCCCAGTGAGGGCCATGTGAGAGGCAACCATACATTGCTCTTTCTCCCTCCCTTCTCCTCTATCTGAAAATAAATAAATAAAATCTTTAAAAAAAAATTAATTCTGGGTAAATGAAAAATAAACTGTAAAAGTACTAGAGGAAAAGGAAAGGTTGGTAGCTGGGATAACATAAAGATGTAAAACTTCTGAATGGCAAAAAGTACCTCACACATAAAGTCAAGGACAGACTGGCAGACCCAGGCACTAAATCTGGAAAGGAGTAACCACAGGGGCGGTGGGGGAGGCTCTGCAGATGGCTTTGAGAATGAATCATCTGACCCTGACAAACGACCAGGTGGAAGGGGTGAGTTTGGTGACTGGAAAGGCAGGATGCGTGCTGGCCTTAGGGAGGTGAGCTTGTTTTCCACGGTGTGGAATCTGAGGTGGTGATGGGGCGTCCAGGTGCAGGTGACCATTGGCAGTTGGAAGCAGGAGGCTGCCCCAGGGGCTGAGCTGCTGGCCGTGCCCGATCAAGTGTGGACGCGGGCAGGCCCTGAGGTGGGCACTGGGGACCCAGCAGTTGTGAGTTCGTGCAGGTAGAAGCTCATGTTGTTTCTCTTTGGGGTGGTCACAGCCGGGGCAGGACGTGGATTGTCCAGGGGAGGAAGACAGAGAAGGGAGAAGAGGACCTAGGACAAGACTCAAGGGAAACCCAGTTCTTATGGTGGAATGGGAGGAGCCAGCAAAGGACACAGGTTGCACAGGCAGCGGGGTGGTAGGGGAACCAGGAGGAGGAAGCAGCGGGTGAGCCAGCATCCTGGGTCATCAGAAGGCTGGGCTGTCGGCCCTCGGGCCTCTATCTCCCAGCACTCCCAGCCTCTGCAATCCTGCCCAGTGTCCCCTCCTCTTGCGCTTCCTGCCCCCTGCCCCGACCCCTCCCCCCTGCCTCACCTCTCCACCCCCAGCATCAGCCCTTTGTGTCTCCTCAGCCATGCACAGGACCTTCCAGACTGACCTCTACCTGCTGCGCCTGCGGGCCGCCCGTGCCTACGTGCAGGCCCTCGAGTCCAGCCTGAGCCCTGTGTCCGCCACAGCCCGGGAGCCGCTCAAGCTGCACGCTGTGGTAAGCACCCAGGGGTGGGCGCCGCAGGGGCAGCAGCCTCAGGGCCGAGGGGCAGAGGGCAGGGGTGCATGGAACCCTTCAGCCCCACGGCCAATTCCAAGCCAGCTGGGTCCTGTGCCCCCTTCTCACCTTCCCACTGGCCCAGGCACCGAGCCCTATGTCCTCCTTTGTGAGCGCGCTGCTCACCTTCCCTCTCCTGTGCTGCCCCTCCCCGAGCTCCATCCACCTCATTCCATCCGTGCCTCAGACAAGCGCCCAGGCTTGGGGCAGGTGCACAAGCAGTCACCTTGGGATGTTTCTTCCCAGGAGCCTGGAGGGACTCTTCCCGCTGTGACACGGGGAAGAAAGCGGTCCATTTCAGTAACATGGGCAGCCCAAGGTGTTAGGGCCTCCCGGTACGGGAGGGGACATCCTGAGGCTTGCACAGGCGCAGGGTGAGGGAGTCCAGGGCGGGGGGAGCCCCTGCACTCAGACACAAGTGGCCTCAGGGTCATCAGGGCTCCAGGCACTTCTAAATGGGTCCCTGAGGTATGCCATCTGTCCCAACCAGGTTTCTGATTTCTCTTTCCCTAAAGAAAGTGGACAGGTATAGAGAGGAAGAAGCTGCAGAGCCACCGAGGGTAACGGGGAGGAAATGAAATCATTGCAGCCCGCAGGAGGAATGGGGAGGAGAGCCAGGCCCTGGGGAAAGGGGCAGGGTGGCGGTCAGGACACAGGGAGTTGGGGCCTGTGTCCCGAGGCCAGCTCGGCCTCTGACCAACTCGCCGAGTGGCCTCTAACAAGCCCCTTCCCCTCCCTGGACCTTTGCTGATCCCTGTGCCCACTGGAGCCAGCCTTCTGGGCTTCTCTGGCTTCTGAGGGGCAGAGGGACACTGCGTTAGAACAGCTGGAGGAGGAAGCAGGCAGGCAGGGCGGGGCACTAGGTCCTAAGGGCTTTCCCCACCCATTGCACCCTGTCCACAGGTTCAGGGTCTGGGCCCCACCTTCAAGCTCACACTGCACCTGCAGAACACCTCGGCAGCCCGCCCCATCCTGGGGCTGCTGGTCTGCTTCCTGTACGAGGAGGCGCTCTACGCCCTGCCCCGGGCCTTCTTCAAGGTACTTCGCTCCCTGAAACACAAAGCGGGGTGGGGCCTGATGAAATGCCCACAAAGCCTCCAGCAGGTCGGAGGTGAGGGCTGGAAGGTGGCTGCAGCCCCAGGTCAGGCTAAGACATGGCAGGGGCCTCTGGGAGAGCACCCAAGACCTGCCTCAGCCGCCTCACTCCCGGCCACACAGCAAGTGCTGGGAGAAGAGCCGTGCCGGGGCCCTTCTGTGCCTCTCCCAGAAGCCTGCTGGTGCTGGGGGTCCCAGAGCCACCCTGCAGCAGCTGTGAGGGGCCTGTCTCTGCCGCAAGGAGAATCTCCCACAGAGTGAAGGGCCTGGTTTTCCCCTGACCTGAGGGCTGCTTTCTTAACTTCTTTGTCCCTGAACTTAGGTCCCCTTGTTGGTGCCAGGGCTCAGCTACCCCCTGGAGACCTTTGTGGAGAGTCTCAGCGACAAGGGCATCTCAGACGTCATCAAGGTGGGCCGCTGTTGGTGCTGCTTGGGGAGGACAGTGGGCATGAGTGCGGACAAGGCCCCGGGGGCTCCTGGGTTGGTCAGGGGGAGTGTCTGCCTGGCAGAGGCCTCCCCGTCCCATTTGACTGAGCCCTGGCGGCCTGTCCTTAGGGCCAGTGCAGACCAGGCCAGGCTTGACCTTGGCGGGGGCAGGGGCTACTGGGCGCATCCCCTGCTGCCATGGCCCCCCTCCGCAGGTGCTGGTGCTTCGAGAAGGCCAGAGTGCGCCCCTGCTCAGTGCCCATATCAACATGCCTGTGAGCGAGGGGCTGGCGGCTGCCTGACCCCTGGCCTGGTGTTAAAGCCCCTTCGGAGTCACGACCAGGAAGATCCAGCCCCTTCCGCTGGGGCAGAGTCGGTGGCTCAGGCCCACCCCCTGCACAGCAGGTATGGGGCAACAGCTTCCCTCTGCTCCCCTACGCTGCCCTTTCTCACCATCTCGACTGTGGGGTGACTCAGCAGCAGGTCAGGGAGTACCGAGGAGGTTCAGCTCCTTTCTTCTCAGGAAGCTGTAGGCAATGGCTTGCTGGGCTCCTGCCTTTCCTCTGTGCTCCCCACTTTTGTCCAGAAACCACCCAGGTCCAGAGGAAGAGCTCCGAAGCGGTCAAGGTGAGATGCAGGGCAGAGGCTCAGCTTTCCCATCGCTCACTGTTGCTGCTGGCTCAGGCCGGATTAGCCAGGGCCTGGCCTGGCACAGTCAGAGGCTTTTCTTGGGGGAGACCGAGCCCCCTTGCTGCTCTCCAGGGTTCCAGAGGCTTGGCTGCTGCCAGTTCAGCTTGCAAGCAAAACACATGCTCTGATTGCCCCTCATGAGCTGAGCAAGGGGCTCTTTCTATTCAGGGTGCCCAGAGTATAGCTGCCTCCCCACACAGGGCTTTTCTGAAATATTGGGCTCAAAGCCTCAGGCCTGCGATGCCCCATGCAGAGGCACAGAGTGCCGGCACAGGGAGCTAGTGGCCCAGCCCCTGCCCGGCTCCTGAAGCTCACACAGCCACTGATCCTGACAGGGATGCTCGCATCCAGAATAGGCACCCAGGAGAGGAAGGCTCCGCTAGACTGCGAGGGTGTTGGTGGGGCACAGCGGCAGCATTTCCGGGGACCCGGGGAGGCGGCACAGGAATTGGAAGCCCAGAACTGCCAATCAGGATGTGCTTCTACACCCTGGAGCCCAGAGCAGTCATGTGAGTGGGAAGTTCACCTGGCAGTGGCTATAGTGGGAGAGAAAGAATCAGCTGGAAAGGTACGGACCAGAGGCCTGAGTGAGGCAGAAGGCCAAACAAAGGCACATGTTTAGAACACAAGGGCCAGAGACCCACAGTCCCAGCCAGTTTGCCTGGCCCTCCTTGCAGCACCCTGGTGGGCCACCTGTGAGCCAGCAGCCCTGCTCCCGGAGGACCTACAGCTTCTCCTCTGACCAGGAGCAACCTAGCATGCGCAACAGCTCAGGCTTGTGGGCAGTAACCAAATCCCTGGGGGCTTCAGTCTCCCCCTATGTAAAATGAGGCAGTTAGACTGGATTCAGTTCTAGCATCCTGTGAGTTTGGCAGCCCCTCTAGAGGAAATGAGGAATCGTCTCCAGAAAGGGAGATGCAGGAATAACTGCAGAGCTTTTGCCCAGGAGGCCAAGGGCCCAAGCTGACTGCCACCACCAGACAACAGCCTCCCTGCCCCAGACACAGGGAGGGCCTGGGGTAAGAGCCCACAGCCACCCCGTGCCCCTGAGGAATGCATTCTGGGGCCAGGTTAAGCAAAGCAAGAAGTCTAGACCAAAAAAGCCCATCCTCCTCCTCTCTGTATGGTCCAGCCCCTCGCAGAGACCCGTGGGGGTAGGGGGGGAGGCAAAGCAGGAGCAAGCAGGAGGTTTGGCCCGGAAATGGAGGGGCGGGTAGAGGGAGTGTCTGTCAGAGACTTGGGCTGAACCTGAAGAGCTTTCAGAGAGCTTCCTGGAGCAGGAAGGGCCTGCCCTGGACGATGTGACCTGTCGCTGGAGCTGTGTCACTGGGGCAGGGTTTTCAGTGCGCGGGGTTGTTAAGCTGAGCCACGCGACCTTATGGTCCCTTTCACCCCGGTTACATGATGGACCGTGTGAACTCGGAACCAGAAAGTCGGCTCTGGGTCCTCTGCATAGCTATCCATGATGACGAGCGCGGAGAAACCGCTCCTATCTCCACTTACCGAATTCGTACGATGTAATGCCATGTGCTGCTACCAACGACACGTGGGCCATGTACAGAAGCAAATAGGAAGCAAGGAGCAGTGCACGGAACCCAGCGCCCTCGCCACTCAGGGCTCCAGGCAATGGTGTGCGTTGAGGAGGAGAGTTGGTGCCCTTTGTAAGAAATACCTAAAGCCACGTACCTACTTAATACGGCGGAATAAGGCGGTTTATAAGAAGGAAAGGGCCCCTCCCCACCCCCACCCCGCAGTACTGTTCCCGCTCCAGTCACTTTCCCTTCTCTCAGCTGTTCGTTTTTGTAATGTGCTCAAACTGGTCTTGCTTGGTTCATCTGTCTCAGACGCGACCTGTTGGCTCCCTGTCATAGCAGATGAGGCTTTAGCTCTCCCGTGACAGCACTGTCCCTTCCATTTGTCACCAGTTTTTAGGTAAATTGATGTTCACTGTTTGCATTACAGTTTATATTACTGTGTGAAAGTTCACTGCAAGCCAAGAATTGGGCTATATTTAATTACTTTGGGGGTACTTTTTTATTTTTCACGAAATAAAAATGACCCTGTTTTTTCCATTTGCTTAGTTTTCTGTGTATACCAGTTGCTATTCTTCCCCCAGCTGGTCTGACAGTTCCTCTTTTTCTGGACACTTGGCTTCACTTCGCCGCAGGAACACCGGGGCTCCAGAACTGCCGCAGGGCCCTCTCCGGGGACTCCCTGCATCACCGCGTCCTGGGCTAGACGCTGGCTCCTGGCGCCACGTCTTCCTCCTCCGGGGTTGTCACCCCCTCACCTGGTCAGGCCTTTCCACAGAGGCCTTCTTTAAAAAGTGCTCGAGTTACCATTTTCTTTATTCAATTCATACATGTTTGTGATAGTCTGGGTCATAAAATTTGAAGTTGAAAATCATTTTCATGCAAGAAAATTATTTTTAAGCAGTGCTCCCTTCTGTTCTTATTTTTGGTAAATGCTGTTGAGAAGCTCCGTGAAAGTTTTGTGCCTGACCTCCTCTCTCTGAGGTTCTGAGATGTCAGAACCTGCCTTACGGTGCGTCGTGACGTCGTGCCGTGGCGGGAGGTGTAAGCCCTTCACCTCCAGGAAGTTTCCTCCCGTTGTCTCTGTTCTCTCTGGGATTCTGATCGAGCCCAGCATCTGGTAAATCCAGAGAGAACAGAACTGAGCCTCTGACTTTCTTCTCTCTTCCCTCATATTGTCTTTTTGTTCTATTATTTGAGATTTTTCTTTCATCTCTTCTCTGAAATTGTTCTTACAATGCTATTTGAATTCTCAGCTCTCTTTGTTCTCTGTTCAGTCTCTAATTACGGTGCCTTTGCAAGGACACAGGGGAGCTCAGCACCGTCAGCGGGCTGGGTGCCACGTCCGTGGACGATTCAACAGCAGCACGGTAGCCATTTTTCTGACGCTCACGTGGAATATTTACCAAGAGAGGCCACGTTCCGAGCCATAGAATAGAAACCATGCAGTGCCTGCTGCCAGACCAAAATGGAATTAACTGGGAAATTCAATTTCACGTAGAGGTCGCGTTTCCCCAGAATGATCTACAGGCTCAGTGGGTTCCATTCACAATCTCAAAGGGGCTTTTACTGGCAAACTTGACAAGCTGATTCCAAAACCTGTACAGAAGTGCAAGGACCAAGACGGGACCTTAGGGGACTGTACGCAGGGGTACATAGTGACGGGTGGGACGAAACGGAAAGTAAGTCGTGGCATATTCAGAGGGCACCGCACTGCAAGGACACTCCAGCTGCACGTATTCATTTGGACAATTCTAAGAAACATACTGTTGAGTGAAAAAGCAAGTCGCAGAATAAACACTGTGATTCCATTTATATAAAACTCAGAAACATGCAAAACCAATACAAACACATAATGAAATTACCAAGCAAAGCCAGGGAATGACTAGGACAGCAGTGTGTCCCTGTCAGGGAGGGGCGCAGCAGGGACATCCCAGAAATGGGACTCATTTCTTAAGTGGGGGTGGGAGGGTGGTGTTTATTTTATAAATATTTTCTTGCATGTCCTTTTTAATAAACAAGACATGGTTGGGGGGGAGCAAAGGAGGAAGGCGTTGGTTGGTCTGCCCTTGCTTATGCAGGGCACAAAGCGCCAGGCTCCCCGCATCCCTAACCCAGTTACAAAATAACAATAGAGCATGCCCTTCGGAAAAACGAAAGTCCTAGCAGCTGAAATCTTGGTGGGCCTGGGTGGGGCCTGCTAGAAGGGTGGGCTTCTCTGAGGGTTCTTGGTGGGCAAGTCTGCCATGTCACTAAAAGACCCCCACCCAAGCAGCATCTGTAGACTTTCAGTGAACCCCACTTCTGGTCCTGCCTCATCCCTACTCTCCCCAGCGCCCCTGAGACCCAAAGCTTCTTCAAACAGCCCCCTCCTCTACCCCAGAGGAGTAGCTGCTTGGCTGTAAGGGGTGAGGTGGGTGCTGGGGCTGCTCCCCACAAAGACTTTGGATCAGTCCCTATGGCGTCAGCCCCAAAAGTTGCCTTCCACGGTGCTGGGGGGATTCCTGAGCCTCTCCAGGTTCCGGGGGCAACTGGCTGCCTCTTGGCCCCTCCCTCTGAGAGCACAACTCCAACCCCCTCTGCCAAGAGAGCCCGCGAGCCAGGCTGTTTGGTTTACTGCTGTCTCCCTCCTATTTTCTTCTTGTAAACTCACATCTTTCTTATCTCTGTACTAGCACTTTAGATTTTAAGAGGAAACAGACAAACACACGTGCTCAAACCTGCCACATTTAACTCTAGTTACTACATTTAAATAGAAATATTTAACAGGTAGCTCCTGAGCAGACACTCAACACCCCAGCTAATTTCTCTGCCTTGATTGTCCCACTCTCCTCCCTCAGCTGTGCAGGGGTGAAGGAGAAGGCACAGAGATCCGGGTTCAAACCCTGACTCCATTTACTATCCCATGGCCTTACCACAGCACCTCTCAGAGCCTTCAGGGTTTTCACCTGCATAATTGCTGCCCAGTGGCCCAGGTTAGCCAAAGAGAGGTTCACTGAATCGTCATGGTGCGGAAATGCTTCTAACTAGAAAGCACTGAACCTGGGAAAGAATTTTACATTCTCCTACCCTGGATCGCTCCCTGCCGCCTTGGCCTGCGGGTGCCCCCACGCCCACCCCACCGAGGCCTCAGGAGGCAGAGCCCTGGCCCCTCACAGGCTCAGGCATTCTGTGGTTCCCAGACATGATGATCAGAGGAACGCGAAACAGCATCCAGGCAACAGTGAGGGACCAGAAACCCACCAAGATGGAGGGAGTCCAAGGACCAAGTGGGCACTTTATTAACCTGGCAAAGGGGTAGCAGGCTGACAGAGCAGCCCTTTGCCAGACCCTCCGCTGCACTCGGTGGCTGCTGATAGAGGTGGAATTGCAGGGCGCAAGCCCTGGCTACTAGGAGTCCAAGCTGGGCAGGGGCAAGGCCAAGGATGGGGCTGCAGTTGCCAAAAGCAGGCATTAAGTACCCGCTTGCCTCCCCTCCTGAGGCTGGGGGTGGGCCTGAAGTGAGTTATGAGTCCCCTCTCTCATTACCTCCCCTCCACGTACAGCTCTGGTTCTTCCTGGAGTCAGGAGGCCACAGGTCCCACATCAGCTGTGGTCTGGAAGGTGATCCCGTCCCCAGGCAATGGGGAGGCCAGGAAGGGCCAGAGCCAGACGAGAATCCAGCGGGGCCCCAGGGCCGCCTGCAGGTTGTGGCAGGGGCCCAGGTCGTAAGCGTGCTGGCCTCGAGCCCACTCCCAGGTGGTCTGGCCCCGGAGCAGCAGCGTCCCGTGGAAGAGCAGCCCAGCCCCACACAGCAGTGCGCCCGCCACACACGTGTCGGTCACGAAGGCCAGGGCGAACTGTGCCAGGGACACCCGGCCTGCGAGGAGAGAGTGGAGAGCGTCAGGGGGCAGCATCAGGCCCAGCTCCTGCCCTCCTTCCACCCCAACCCCCTACCAGAAACAGGGCTCATTCCTCCCCAGCAAACGCTGAGTCCCTCCTCCCTGGCAGGCCCCCGCTGGGCGATGGGAACACTGGTGACCTGGGCAGACACAGCCCCCCACCTTACGTACGACTTTCACTCATGCGTCACAAACATGTGAGTACCGCCCATGTGCTAGACATGGTGCCAGGCACTGCAAATATCGGAACGCACGGCGGACAGCCTGACCTCGGAGCGCTCACAGACCTCCGTGACATCCCTTCTCAGTTACGTACAGCTGTGCTCTGTGTTACACTGGAAACAGAGGCTTACACCTCCCTGGCCCACAGCAGGTAACACGTATCTGCTGAACTCAGAACTACAAGACGCCAGGAGACCTTATGGTCAGTGAAAGAAGCCAGACACAAAAGGTCACGTATTGTGTGGTGCCGTTGACATGAAATAGCCCAAATAGGCAAATCCACAGGGTAGCTCCGTGGCTGCCAGGGGCTGAGGGGATTTGGGAGGAATGGAGAGTGACTGTTTCATGGGTACCTACGAGCTGCTTCTTGGGGTGATGAAAATGTTCTGGAATTAGTGGTGATAGTTGTGCAACATTGTAAGCATGAAATGCCACGGAATTGTGCACTTGAAAACAGTTCAAAGGAGGAATTTCGTGTTACGTGAATTTTACTTCAACAAAGAGCCTGTGGCGGGAAATGCCACGCAAACTTATTAAGAGGCTAACGGAAGCGGACTTCATCTATTTTCATAAAGTAATAATTTGGGTGGTGCCTGAAGGTTAAGGAGGTTTTTGCTAAGTGAAGGGAGAAAACATTCTGTTTGAAAGTCCCAAGGCAGAATGGAGAGGCGCCTATGAGACAAGTGAGTGGATGGTTCTAGAAGCTCAGGAGGGAAGCCCAGGCTGGATGGTTCTGTGGGTAGCTGGTACATCGGCAGTTTGGAGACCCCCAGAGCGTGTAGAGAGAGAGAAGAATGGTGCCTCCACCTCAGCCCCAGGAGAGCAGATCCTTAGGAACCAGATAAAAAGAGAGAGGCAAACCGGAAAGGAAGGAGGAAACCCAAGTACACGCTGTCTGTGACACCAAGGGTAGACAGCCCTTCGAGGAGGTTAGAGGTCAGCAGTTTTATGAGGCTGAAAGATCTTGTAAAGCAAGAAAACTCAAAGGGTCCTCTGGGTTTTGTGGAGACAGAGGCCTGGGACCGTGACAGGCTTGGAGGCACGGTGGGGGCAGAAGCCAGTTTGGAACAGGTGGGGGAATGCGTGGGGTGTGGGGCGAGGAAGCACAGCTGTGAGCCCCGGCAAGTCCTTGGAGAAGCTTGGCTACTGAGAGAAGAACCAGAGGCACGAGCGAGAGGAGGATGTGGGGGGAAGAAAGGGTTCATGGGTGGGGTGGGGGAGGGGGGAGGCAGCCAGCAGAGGGAGCCTGGGGAGGCAGGAGGGAAGGCCAGCCCACAGTGGGAGGCCCCCGAAGAGGGGAGTCTGGGGGCAGTCAGCCTGGCGTAGAGCTCTGTGGACAGGACGGCACCGGAGGTACCAGCTGATGCCTCGTCTTCTCTGTGATAGATTTTCAAGAGGTGGGGACTTAGAGGATGGGGATTCGGAAGGTCTGGGCTGTAGTCATCAAGGGGAGCAAGCTTCTGAGTCTAGGATGGCCAGGCACAGGGAGGGCTTGTTGCAGTCAGTGTCCTGTACCAACCTGCCACGAAATACCGTGCATCTGTGGCGGTGCTCAGCAGCCAGGGGCTGACACGGAGAGGCCAGGAAGGCACAGTGAGGGGAAGACAGGGCCAGTGGTTTGAGATGTTGGCAGGAGAATGATGGGACTGAGGGCCACGAACCGGACACGGGGCAGTGAAGGTGGGAAGGTACTACTGCCCAGAGGTGAGCACCAGGGGCCAGCAGAGCGGTGTGGTGGAGTGAAAGAGTGAGAGATGGATAAGTGGTGCGAGCAGGGAGAGTGATGGAGATTTGGGAGGTGACACATTCTGAATTGTGGTAAGGTCTGAGGTGCGGACATGGGAGTAGGGGAAGGAAGTAATGAGGAGGTGAAGAAGCTGAGTGAGTGAGGCACTGAAGAGGTCATCTGCCCAGACCTTCAGACACCCATGATTTTGACAGGGCCCAGGGCGGAGAGAGAGACTAGGTGCTGGAGCCCAAGTCTTCAGTGGGCTGCAGGGAGGTGTGGCTGGAGGGGCTTGAGGCTCCCTGGAAGCAGGGGATCATCAAGGGGGGCTGCTCAGGAAGCCAGAGTGCACAAAGGAAGACACTGACCACCCACTGGGCCTCCCGAGGCCTCCCCTCCCGCTGCAGGGAGGGGTCCGTGGGACAGAGCTGGACTTGGGTACAATGAGGAGGTACAGCAACTACTCAGAATGGTCAAGGAGTGTAGTGAGTGCAGGACAAGGTTACAGAGGGGACTGTGGGTGGAGCGGTCAGGAGGCGGGAGTCCAAGGAAAGAAAGCACAGAGCATTTTGAGGGGGACAAAGCAAAGAGTATAAAACGCCAGCGGGGCTTCTACCTTGGGTGGTGGCAGAGGAAACAGGAATAGATGAGTCATCCAGAACCTGACCTCTCAATAAGCCTTCCCCTCCTGACTTCCAAAGACGGGCCCCTCCCTGCCTGTAACTTTCACTGGCTCCCCACTGTCCGGTCAGGTAAGGGCCATCTCCTCAGATCAGCATTCAAGACCTCCAGCATCCAGTACTAACCCGCGGTCCTAGCCTTACTGCTCACAATTCCCATCCAGTTACCTTCGCTGCTCCCTGACCGGCATCCAGACCTCACTTAGAATGGCCCCCTGTAGAAAACTCCCCCCAGGGAACCTCCACTAGTCTTCCCTCCTCCACCAGCACCTCCGGAAACCCTTCCTTAATTCTGCCACGCGCATCTCTGTATCAGTGTTCAGGCACTGCATTTTACCACACTGCATACCCAGCTGAATACCTCACCCCATAACTGACACTGGGACTGGGTCCCGAGGGCATGGCCAGGAGAACCAGCCGGAAGTCGCATTTCCCACCGGAATGGCCCACTATTAGGGCCTCTGCCTCTCTATAGAAGCTTCCCAGGCTCCCACCTGTGAGCAGCATGAGCCAGGGCAGCAGGAGGAGGGCGGTGGTGTGGAGGGGTGTGTGGGCTCGCAGCAGGGCTGCCAGGGCGGGGCCCAGCAGCACAGAGACGTGAAGCAGGACACCCGCGGCATGAAGCAGCAGGCACAGGAAGGGCCGGTAGTTGCGAAAGCCCACGCAGCGCCCCAGCAGGCGGCAGTGGTGGTCCCGACGAAGGATGCAGATGCGGCAGGCGGAGCAGTGCCCGCTACGTGGAGGCACCTGGCTCTGGCACTGGTAGCAGTAACTGCAAGGAAGGAACCACAAGGTCAGTTCCCCCGGCAGCTCTAAGAGCCCCGTCTCATGCCTGTGAGCCCATCCTGGGGAAGCAGAGGCTGCCCTCACTAAGCCTCAGGTTCTTCACAGGTAACGGCAGGCTGAACACCACTTCCCAGGCCCTTCCGGATCTGGCACTTCAGGACTGACGTCACTTCCGGCTCTGACATCCTTAGTCCTAAGGCCTTTCTCTGGGCTCTGACATCCAGGAGCAAGCTTCTCACTCCTCCACAGTCACCACTCGGCCCAAATCACCATAAACTCTCCCTTGGGTTATTGCAACAAATTTTTGACTGGTCTTCCTGATTCCAGCTGTGTCCCCTCCGAATGTCGTCTCACCCCAGCAACTAGACTGATCCTGAAAATCAAAGTCATGTCCGTCTTCTGCTCAAACCCTCCAACGGTTCTCCATCTCACTTCTAGTAAAAAGCAACAGCCCTTCAGCCCTGGCTGGTGTAGCTCAGTGGATTGAGCGCGGAAAGGGTCCCAGTTCGATTCCCAGTCAGGGTACATGCCTAGGTTGCAGGCCAGGTCCCCAGTGAGAACCATGTGAGATGCAACGATACATTGCTGTTTCTCTCCCTCTCTTTTTCCCTCCCTTCCCCTCTCTCTAAAAATAAATAAAATCTTAAAAAAAAAAAAAAGCAACAGCCCTTCAATATCCTACTATCCTATTGAAGGGCTTGCCTGCCCTTCAATATCCTACTAGGTCTTGACATGTCTGACCTCTCGCCTCCCTGTCTCTCACTCTGCATTAGCCACGCTGGCCTTCTTGCTGCTCCCGGAACATGCCGAGCACATAACTGCCTCAGAGCTTTTATGTTGTCTGTTCCCTATGCCTGGAACACTCTTCCCCCATATTCCCACCCGGGCAACTCCCCACCTTCTTCAAGTCTTTGTTTAAACGCCCCCTTCACAATGAAGCCTACCTTGACCACCCTCTTTAAAACTGCACCTTGTACCCCTTCTCCCCTACTCTACTTTATTTCCATACCACCTCCATCTTCTAGTATTCTAGAAGCTTGCTTATTTATTTTGCCTATAGTTTATCATCCGCCCCTTCCCCCACTGAAATAAGCTCCAGGAGGTCAGGAACCTGTTTTATTGTACCTATTGTGCCTGGAACAGTTCGTTGCACACAGTAGGTGCTCAGTAAACATTTGTTAGTGAATGAATGATACTCCTTCTGGCTCTCCCACCCCAGGTTCTAAAGGAATTCTCTCTGGCTCTAACAAGCGTATCCTGTGGGAATCTGATTCTAACATCTCCCGGTCCTAGAGCCCCTCACCCTGTCCAAGGTTCCCGCTTCCCCGCCGGATCCCGCGCCCCACTCACGCCCAGCCCTGGCCCAGACCGCGGCCGGCCAGCATCACGCCCCGGATGCTGGGATCCGAGCGCAGGAAGAGCCCCACGTTGCCCAGCAGGTTAAGCAGCTGGAACGCGGCCAGCGCCAGCTGTAAGGCCCGAGCCAGGGGTCCCAGCGGGGGCGGCCCGGGACCCAGCACCAGCACGTAGGCCAGTTCCAGACCCACCGCCGCGGCCCACAACGCGGTGAGCACGAGGGGCAGCCGCCCGGGCGCCCCCTCCGTGCGCCCCACCGCCCAGGGCTGCCCCATGGCCTGGACCCACCCGCTGTCGGATCCCGAGTACCCCGCCGCTTCCGTATCAGGGCGGGGATAGTGTCGGACGGAAGTCCACCACGACCAATGGAAGCTCTGAAAGGGGTGCTGTGAGAGCTTAGAGTCACGTGGAGCGGACTGCAGATGCGGAGATGTGATTGGACAGCCGAACGAGCCAAGGAGATGTTTGGAATCCTGTTGGCGCTAGAGCCAGCAGGGCCCCGCCGTTATAGCCCGGCCCACTCACGGAGGCCCCGCCCCTCCCGCGGAAGCCCAGCGGGCTGGTCTATGCAGACAGGGTTGAGTTGCACCCTCAGTGGCGTCGGGGTTTCCCGGCTCAGCACATTCCCTCTCGCCCCCAGCCGCCCCGCCCCGATATTAATAGCCCTCCATGGGCCTATCCAGCTGGCCTGGAGTCCCTCCCCATGCTCGAGTGTCTCCCTTTGTCACCCCACAAAACATTAAAAACATTTCTGCACTTCGGTGTTCCTGACTGTGAAATGGGGATAGGGCTCCCTGTTTCCCACCAGAGCCGCTCAGGAAGAGGGTCAGAAGGAGGACCAAAGGGCAGCTTTTAGAGCTGTCTGCAGCCACTACTATCGTCATCTCCGTTGTACACATGAGGAAACAGACTCAGAGAGGGCCTGTGGCTTTCCCAAGGCCACACAGCGCCCATGCGAACCCCGGATCTCCGTCACGGGATCCACGCCAGAGCCCCCAGATACTGCAGTCCCCTGGCCCCAGGACCATCTCTGCCGGGTCCCGACCCGAGCGTCCTGGCCCCCATCATGCCCCTCCCTCCTCCCCCATATTTAGCGCGAACCCGATCCGGGGCTGGGCCCGGCGCTACTTAATGCGGCCCCTGTGTTCTGGAGAGCGCCGAGCAGAGCGAAGCCAGAAACGCAAGAGAGATGATGATGGTTATGAAGCCCGAGGGCCTGGGGGCTGGGGAGGGCCTTTTCTCAGCCGGCAGTGGTGAGTACATGGAACAGGAGGAGGACTGGGACCGAGACCTGCTGCTGGACCCGGCCTGGGAGAAGCAGCAGCGGAAAGTGAGTACTAGCCCATTTCCTGATGGAAAAACTGAGGCCCGAGAAGCCGATCGGTTCGTGGTTGTCATCTCAGCAAGACGGGGGCAGAGTCTGCAGAGTGCCACTCTGCAGAGTGCCCAGGCTCTGCCCATCATCCTCTGGTGTTCCCCAGGGCTAGAGGAGAGGACTGGGAGCCCTCATGAGGGGTTTAGGATGACAAGGAGAGTTTCTGGGTTGCCCCCCAGGATTCATTCCCCTGGGCCCACCGCCCCACTTCTGCTGGTGAAAACTAGCAAAGAGACTTGGGAATGTGGGGGATGGGACACCCATCCCAAACCCCTTCCATCCTCTCCTCTGTATTCTTTCCAGCATGGCATCCATAGTCACTCTATCCCAATTGTCAAATGAGCAACTGAAGCCTAGAAAGGGCAGAAATAGAACCCAAATCATATACTGTCAGAAACAGGACCCCCTGCCAACCTGAGGGTCTTTGCCCCTTGCCTGCCCCATCCCTACTCTTTCCCAAGACACCCTCTCCCTGGCCCAGCGACTCAGAGTCTGCTGAAAAGGCCACAGGGTCGGGGAGGAGGGAGCCCTGTGTCCCCTTACACAGTAACCTGACTCTCTGGCCAGATGGACACTTTTTGCTGAGGCAGCGGCTTGGGGGAGCTAGAGAGGGGCACATGGGCAGCTGCTGCCTGGGCCCAGCCTTGTAGGGCACTCAGGCCCCCTCTTGCTGAGCTATTTTTCACTCCCAGACTTTCCCAAGTGGAGGGGGCAGGACACCTGGGTTCCCAAAAGAGAAATAATCCTGGCTGAGGTGAGAAAACTTTGGGGAGTGGCAGACCAGGAGTAGGGAGGACACCATGAGGTCACAGGAGCCTGCTCAGCATTTGCCAACAGCATATGACTTCAGGACTGGGCAGGGGACAGGGGTGTTCAGTGGAATTTGCAGGATCTGAGAATCCCAGGATGTAGAATCAGAGCACTTCTACTGGGTTATGTAACAGGAGATGACCCCCAGGGCCCAGGAGGCTCAGCCGACTCGGCTGGGGTACCCAGGTGACCGAGCCTCCCCAAGGCTCATCTTGCACCTGTCTCTGAGCAGGGCTGTGGTCCTCTGGTCTAGCAGTCTCCGGGTGATGTCGGCCCCGCCCCTAACTGAAGCTGTGGTCTGCTTTGCAGCTCTTGTCCTCGCCCCCACCCACCCAGGCTTCTCCCTGATCCAGTTTCACGTGCCCCTCTTAAGATACATGCCAGTCTGTGACTCACCTGTGTCACTTAACAAAATGTCAGAAATACCCTTTCAACCCAACTTACAGCCTCCCACCTCATCAATTCATTCAATGGCTGAGGAACATAGATGTTCTGTAAATTAATCAGCATCTCCGGTGTGCTGGACATTCTGGTCCTTTCTTTCTCATCCAACATTATTTATTACAATGTAGTGAAATCTCTGTGCTCAGATTCAGTCCTGCCTCCTCCCTGCTACCCCTCTGCATCTTGGAACACCTCTTCCCACCTGATCAACTGCATTCAGAAATACTCATTCAATATTTCTTAAGGAGGTCCTACTATGTGTCAGGCTCTGTTTTAGGTGCCAGGAATTAGCAGGGGACAAGCTCAGGGAGCTTATATGCCAGCAAGGACAAATATTTCTATTGCATCCATCTCATGCTGCCCCGTTCCCCTCACTGACTCTCTCTCACCCTGGTGCCAGCCGCCACCTCCTCTCTTCTCCCTTCTGCTTTGCCAAGCCTTCTGTCTCTACTCTGCAACCAGAATGAGCTGTTTAAAACAGTAATGCCCACCTCCCTCCTCTGCCTGGAAGCTTCCCTGACTCCCTGTTGCTCTCAGGATCAAGTTCAAACTCCCTGGCTTAGCACCCAAGATCGTGCATGACCTGGCTCCTGCTGCCCCTCCGGCCTGCCTGTAACCACTTATACCCCAACACCCCCAGCTCCATTCCAGCAGTGCCCAGATAGCTGCAGGCCCGCACACCTAGCAACTGTGTCTCAGTGCCAAGCACTTGCCCTCATGGCTGCCCCTGCCTGGAGTGTCCTTGCCTGCCCTTCCCTGCCTGAATAACTCCGACTCTTCCCCTCCAGTTCTGCCCAAACATTACCCACCACCCACCCCCTGGACCCAGAATCCCTAACACCAGTCCCTCCTAGCTCTTCTCAGACCAACACGACTCTTTGATGGATTGTGAGTTCCTTCAGGGCAGGGACCACATCTCATTAAGAGCCATGTTTGTGAAATGAAAAAAAATGCCCTTCATCCCTGGCCGATGTGGCCCAGTTGGTTGGAGCATCGTCCCATAAACTGAAAGGTCCCCGGTCAGGGCACATACCTAGGTTTCAGGTTTGATCCCTGGTTGGGGCGTGTATAGGAGGCAACCAATCAATGTTTCTCTCTCCCATTTATCTCTCTCTCTCCCCTCCTCTCTCTTTCTCCCTCTCTCTTCCTCCTCTTCCTCTCTTTTTAAAAGCAATGAAGAAAAATGTCACTGGCTGAGGATTAAAAAATAAAAAAGTCCCTTTCTTTTCCATGGAAGCACCACCCAGACCTGTCTTTCCCCCAGCCCTGTCCAGGGACCCAGGGCATCCCAGATTGCGGGACTGGAAGGAACTACAGGGAATCAACTGCTCTTCCTGTGCTTGGGGCCCCATCAAGTAGTGCTCAGCACTCACTTACACACCTCCAGTGACAGGAAACTCACCCCTTTCCCTTAGCAATGACAGCCCCTCAAGAATTTAAAGCATCATCTTCCATGTCTGGCTTCTAGGGCACCTGAAAAGCTGGTCTGGGAAGGGAAATTGGCTGAGGGGAAAAATTCCAAATAACTTCTAGGGTCACCTTTCAGGAGTATCTGCTTTGTGGGGGGCGGGGGTTGCTCTAAATTCTAGAATCCTGCCAGGTTGGGGAAGAGGGAACTGCGACATCATGGAGTCTGACCCCTTAATTGTACAAATGGGAAGACTGAGCCTAAGGGAAGGCAAAGAGCTGACCCCAGGTCACAGAAAGTAGTTCAGCTGGGACTGGAGCCCAAAACTGGATTTGACCAAGGACCTTATAGCTGATGGACCCAGGAGAATCCAGGGCCTGAAAGCTTGGTAGTTTGGTTGAAATTTGGGGACCAAGCTCCAGGTCACCCCATCCGTAGCAGACACAGCCATGTACCGGCCTCGCATCCCAGATGGAGACAGGCTGAAGCTAACTGGGGAGCAGGGGAGCGCAGTCACCTCCAGAAACAAGGTCAGGCTGGGCGTGAGTGCCCAGCTGGTCCTCCATGGCCTGCAAAGCTCTTACACACTCACAGTCTACCTGGAGGCCAACACCCAACAGCCCTGAGAGGTCGGTGGGGCTGATATAAAAATACACAGGTGAGCCCTGGCTGGTGTAGCGCAGTGGATTGAGCACGGGCTGGGAACCAGAGGGTCCCGGTTCGATTCCCAGTCAGGACACATGCCTGGATTGTGGGCCAGGTCCCCATGAGGGCCATGTGAGAGGCAACCATACATTGCTGTTTCTCTCCCTCTCTGTCTCCCTCCCTTCCTCTCTCTCTAAAATAAATAAATAAAATCTTTAAAAAAAATACACAGGTGAACGGTCCCGCGGGCACAACCCTCAGAGCTAGATATGCTTCAGTCCAGAATTTTCAGATTTCAGAAAGGTGGTATCACCCGGCATCAGCCTTTGCACCTCAGAGGGCCCCACACTTTGGAGTGTCTGCTTTTTGATTTTCTAAATCCCCCTCCAGTACTTGAGACTGGTCACAACTGGAGAGCTGCTGGCGAGGTACCCCAAGTCCAAACTGAGACCTGCATGAGCCCTGGACCTCATTTTCTCCTCTTGCAGGAGAACTGAAGCTCAGAGAGGGAAGGCGGCTGGCCCAGACACATAGCAAGTCAGTGGCTGAGCCAGGACTTGAACCCAGGGCTCTGGGCTCGGGAACCTACCCTGACCGAGGGCCTGAGTGCTGTTCTCTGCCCCCAGACCTTCACTGCCTGGTGCAACTCACACCTGCGCAAGGCCGGCACCCAGATCGAGAACATCGAGGAGGATTTCCGCAATGGCCTCAAGCTCATGTTGCTCCTCGAGGTCATTTCAGGTGAGGGGTGCAAGTCTGTGTTCAGGGACCCCAGGACCTAGGGGAGTCCAGAGAGCTGGGGGAGTGTGGCAGCAGAGGGGGAGGGGGAGGGAGACGTCTGAGGACAGTGTCTCCATCTTCCTCTCATGACTTTTGACCCTTAACCTCTCCTTTTACACCCAGGGGAGAGGCTGCCCAGGCCAGATAAAGGCAAGATGCGCTTCCACAAAATCGCCAATGTCAACAAGGCTCTGGACTTCATTGCCAGCAAGGGGGTTAAGCTGGTGTCCATTGGGGCCGAAGGTGAGGAGGCGGCAGCAGGGGGCCTAGGCTGGGGTTGGCGGGGGTTCCTGACATCAAAAAGTCACCTTGTGAGCCTCAGTTTCCCGTCTCAACAACGGGGGGACCATCCCCGCCTCACAAGAGAGACTGTAAGGAACAAAGGAAACAAAATGCCAGCACAGGACCTAGCCAGTGTTAGAATCACTTTTAAGTAGCCCTGACCGGTGTGGCTCAGTTGGTTGGGCACCATCCTGCAAAGTGAAAGACTGCCAGTTCGATTCCCGATCAGGACACACGCCTGCGTTGCAAGTTCCGTCCCTGGTTGAGACACATACAAGAGGCAACCGATCGATGGTTCTCTCTCACATCGATGTTTCTCTCCCTCTCTTTCTCCGTCCCTTCCTCTCTCTCTAAAAATAAGTTAATAAAATATTTTTAAAAATCACTTTTAAATAAAACAGCTGAGTACCTACTAGGTGCCAGCCCTGGGAGGAGGCGCCAGGGCCAGGGGGCAGAGCTGGGGGAGGTAGCGGAGGCTGGTAGCACAGGCCTCAAACGCCAGGTGGGGTCCTCCCCGCCCCCACCCTGTAGAGATCGTGGACGGGAACCTGAAGATGACCCTGGGCATGATCTGGACCATCATCCTGCGCTTCGCCATTCAGGACATCTCTGTGGAGGGTGAGCAGGGTGTGGGGGGAAGCAAGGGAGGCGGTGAGAGGGCAGGTCCGGACCGTCCCCAGCCAACACGCCCCACCCTCCCCCAGAGACCTCGGCCAAGGAAGGCTTGCTCCTGTGGTGCCAGCGAAAGACGGCGCCGTACCGCAATGTCAACGTGCAGAACTTCCACACCAGGTCTGTGGGCCTCTGCCGGGCCAGGGCACAGGGCTGGCCCCTGTCACAGCCACAGGGGAAGAGAGGTCACAGCCAAGTTCCTGGGACAGTGTCTGAAAGTAGGAGGACTCGGTCAAGGCAGAATTGACTCCAGGAGGGTGAGGGAGACCTCCTGGAGGAGTGGTTATTGGCGACATCCCTGGGAAGGCATTCCGGCCAGAGGGAACTCGGGGGCAAAGACCTGGAGGCCAAAAACACCTAGAAATTGGTGGGGCCTAAGCCTAGCATATGTGAAGGAATCACGATGAACTTGGAGGAGAGAGTCCAGGTCTGTAATAAAGGGCCTCAAATGCCAAGCTAAGGAATTTGAACTTGACTCCATTTTACAGACGGGGATGCCCTGATGGGGTGCTTCTGGGGTGAGCGTAGAACAGGGCCTCCGCTTGAGCCTGGACCTGACCTGCTCCCTTCTTTCTGTCCAGCTGGAAGGATGGCCTGGCCCTTTGCGCTCTCATCCACCGACACCGCCCCGACCTCATCGACTACGCCAAACTGCGCAAGGTGGGCCTCCGACACCCCAGCCCCGCTCCCCAGAACCTCTGCCCTCAGCGGACCTTTCACCTCTGCCCGCTCGTGCCCATGTAGGACGACCCCATCGGCAACCTGAACACTGCCTTTGAGGTGGCAGAGAAATACCTGGACATCCCTAAGATGTTGGATGCAGAAGGTGCGAGTAAGCCTAGCCAGGGGAGGACTCTGCCGTCTCATGGTCTGACCGCCACACCTTTGCCCCTGCTGTTCTCTCCTCCAAGAAGGCCCTGCCCTTCCCCTGGTCCCTGGTCAGGGCCCTTTGGGCCACTGGCTGCCTTCCCCAGGAGCCCTCCAGCCTGTCTCTGTGCCCCTTTCCGCCCAGTGGGACCAGCCTCCCCTGCCGCTCCCACTATGTAACGGCTCCACCCTCTGCCTTGTGTCTCAGTTACCTGGGTCACTTGGGGCCATGTCAGTCCTTCAAGACTGGGAGCTGCTCTGGGGAGGCCCTGCCTCTGGTCCCTGTGCCCAAGCGAGGCTTTAGTCCATTGAAACAGCAAACACTTTCCGAGCACGTGCTATGCCTGCTACCCTGGATGTGTGGGCACCGATGGATGAGAGCTTAGGGGACAGACAGACAGACAGAAGGGGTTATGGGGTGGTTAGAGATACCAGGCAGTGTGGACTGGTGCCTCATAAGGGCCACAATGTCTTCTCACCCGCCCACTCCCTCATGGTTTCCTCACTCTACAGAGGGGTAGGCTGCTGGGCCCTGGGGCGATCAGAGAGGGCTTCAGGGAAGAGGAAGATGGTTTGGCAATCGGTGGCCATGACCAGATGCTGGGGACATGAGCCCATTTCCTGCCACTGGCTTTGGCTAATAAACACCTCACACTGCCCTCCCCTAGACATCGTGAACACCCCAAAGCCCGACGAGAAGGCCGTCATGACCTATGTTTCCTGCTTCTACCACGCCTTCGCCGGCGCCGAGCAGGTGAGGGGTGTGGACGCGGGGCCCAACCTTGGAAGCGTCCCAACATTCGGAGGTGCCAGGCCCATGGGTGGGCACATCACCCTTCCAGTACATGTGGGTCTTGGGGAGCTCAGGAGCAGAGGCCTCTGGCCTGTGAACACCCTTCCCACCCTGAAAGATGTGCTCCCCTCACCCTGGCCCATGTGGCTCAGTTCGTGGGAGCGTGGTCCAGTATACCAAAAGGTCACGAGTTTGATTCTTGGTAAGGGCGCATGCCTGGGTTAGGTTTGGTCCCCAGTCAGGACGCGTGCAAAAGGTAACCAATTGTTGTTTCTCTCCCTCTCTGTCTCCCTCCCTTCCTCCCTCTAAAATCAATGGGCATGTCCTTGGGTGAGGAGAGAGAGAGAGAGAAAGAGAGAGAGAGAAGGAAAGAGAGAAAGAAAGAAGAAAGAGAGAAAGAAAAGAAAGAAAGGAAGGGAAAGAAAGAGAGAGAAGAAAAAAAGATGTACTCCCCTCATCCTTTTTCCTATTTGCTGGCGTCTGGGGTTCAGAGAGAGGCTGGGTCGGGGGTGTCTGTGGCAGCTTGTTCCATGGCAGGCACTCTGCCTCCACCCCCTACAGGCAGAAACCGCCGCCAACAGGATCTGCAAGGTGCTGGCCGTGAACCAGGAGAACGAGAGGCTGATGGAAGAGTATGAGAAGCTGGCCAGCGAGGTGAGCCCGAGGGCCTTCCCTCCGCTGCCTGCGCTCTCCCAGCCCGGCCAGCCCAGGTCTGTGCTAGCAGTCTCCCTCTCCTCAGAGCAGCCTTGGCCCCCCCTGCCTCCTCCTGACATCTTCCCCCATCTGCTCCCCCTGTGCCTTTCCAAGCTCCTGGTCGTTCACTCGTCTGTCATTCATTTATCTATTCACTCATATTTACGCAGTCTCAGGGTCTTTGCTCTGTGCCAACCTATACCGGTCCATGCACTCAGGAATGAACCATTCTACTCCTTTCCTGACTAGTGGGGACCCCCCATTCTGCCCTCCAGAACCCCTGCTCGGCTTGAGGCTGGGCCTGTTGGCCATAGCCTGAGCGTTGGTGTAGAGGGGTGGGTGAAGTGAGCAGGCTCAGAGCTCTCTGCTCTGCCCTGGCCTGGTGCCTGGCAGCTGCTGGAATGGATCCGCCGCACTGTCCCGTGGCTGGAGAACCGTGTGAGCGAGCACAGCATGAGTGCCATGCAGCGCAAGCTGGAGGACTTCCGGGACTACCGGCGCCTGCACAAGCCCCCCCGCGTGCAGGAGAAGTGCCAGCTGGAGATCAACTTCAACACGCTGCAGACCAAGCTGCGGCTGAGCCACCGGCCCGCCTTCATGCCCTCCGAGGGCAAGCTGGTCTCGGTGAGCCGGGCCAGGGGTGGGGTGACCCCGGCTCTGCCTGCATCCTCTGGGTGACCTTGGGCTCCGTGTCCCCTTCTGTACAATGGGTGAGCTGTGATGGAGGGCACCTCTGCCTGCCCCACAGGACATCGCCAACGCCTGGCGGGGGCTGGAGCAAGTGGAGAAGGGCTATGAGGACTGGCTGCTCTCGGAGATCCGGCGCCTGCAGCGACTCCAGCACCTGGCAGAGAAGTTCCAGCAGAAGGCCTCCCTGCACGAAGCCTGGACCCGGGGTAGGTGCACCTCATGGGGCTTGATTCTATGCTGGGGCGGAGATTGGTAGAGAGCAGGACTCCCGGCAAAACGTGCAGATCGGGGGCAGGTGTTGTGCCAGGAAGGTGGAGACCTGTTTCCTGTTCCCCACCCTGACTTTGCTGGGCAACCAAGTGACTGCCCCTCTTTGGCCGCTCACCCTCTTCTGGTTCTGGCCTTCTGTAGGTCTGCTCTAATATATTTGTCATTTAGCATTTTATCTGTATATGTAACATGTGTCCAAAGGAGAGTCCCTGACTCTAACCTCACTTACATTATACTCAAAGTCTATTGATACCAAAATATTTCATGAGTCAAATATATTACTCTGTATGAACACCTTCATTCTGTCTTCTGTCAGGGATTTAGTCCTACAAGTGAAGTACTCCTGCCTAAAAATAATGAACGAACACTAACAATGGATTACGGCCATAATAAATCATGATGGTTTGATATAATAAGTTTTTTAACTATAAGGCCATGTATGTGACTCTGAGATCTCCGAACCTCTACACCTCAGTTGCCTTTTCTGCAAAATGCAGAGGCACTCAATAAATGGTTGCTGCGGCAGTTATATGGGTTTTTTGTTTGCGTAATTATGGCAATTGTCATTCTCAAAACACTCTTAGGTTCATTGTTCATTCTACCAAGTTCCTTGCCAGGTGCTGGGGAAACTGGTGAGTGGAGGAAGCTGTGTCAGGGGCTCCTCCAGCTCCGAGTTGTGGGGAGGTAGTTCTCCATCAAATAATACCAGAACAGTACCAAGGGCCACTCAGCACGGTGCTGGGTCAGTGGACGCAGACGACATTTATGGGCCACGTCCTGGAACAAGAGTTTCATTTAACTTTATCAGGCCAGTACCTCAAAGCAAACCGCCAGGGTAGGCAGGCTAGGCACGTGTGACCTGCATTTCACAGATGAAGGATCACCACGGTCACAAGCCCTACCTGAGCCCCCTGCTTCTCTGTCCGAGCAGGGAAGGAGGAGATGCTAAACCAGCGCGACTATGAGTCGGCGTCGCTGCAGGAGTTGCGGGCGTTATTGCGGCGCCACGAGGCCTTTGAGAGCGACTTGGCGGCACACCAGGACCGCGTGGAGCACATAGCCGCGCTGGCCCAGGAGCTCAAGTAGGTGTGGCCCGAGGCCCGGCCCGCCCCCGGGGACAACGCCCCCTGCCTGGCCCCACCCCTCGGCCCCGAGCCCCGCCCTCGCCCTCTTCGCTTTCAAGGCGTTTGGCAACCCAGTCTTGGTCCCTCGTCCTTCCCTATAACCACTTGCTCCGCTCCTCCTCCCGTATCCCCAGCCCCATCTCCGGACCCTGCTCTGCTGCCCACACTCCTGCCCACCGGCAGTCGCCGGCCCCACGCCCGTGGCCTGCCTGCGCCCTTCAGCTCCCGGGCCTGGTCTGCTACCGCCTAGTTCCCTCCTGCAGTAAACTCGCCCCTTCCCGCATAAGCCCGCCCTGAAACTCCAGGCTATGACCTCCACGCAAGCTTGATCTTGAGGGACTTGATCCTCATGAGACCCGTGGGCACCTTTATTTCCCCAGGACCAGGCCGGGAACGCCCCCTTCAGGAAAGCCCGGCTTGACTCTCACCTGCCGTGGCTGCCTTACACCTTCACCACCACCAGGGGTGTGCGTCCAGAGGGAATGTGGGCTGCGGTCTGTCCCCACAGTCACCCCCTTTTCTCACCCCCAGTGAGCTGGACTACCATGAGGCCTCCTCGGTGAACAGCCGCTGCCAGGCCATCTGCGACCAGTGGGACAACCTGGGCACGCTGACCCAGAAGAGGCGGGATGCCCTTGAGGTGAGGGCGGGGCCAGGGAGCAGGGTGAGAGACAGGTGAGCAGCCCACTGGGCAGACTGCTGACCCGCCCACCATCCCCGCGGCCCTCAGAGGATGGAGAAGCTCCTGGAGACCATCGACCAGCTGCAGCTGGAGTTCGCACGGCGGGCAGCGCCCTTCAACAACTGGCTGGACGGCGCCGTGGAGGACCTGCAGGATGTGTGGCTGGTGCACTCGGTGGAGGAAACCCAGGTGGGCGTTCTGGGGCTCTGCGGCTGCGTGGGACGACAGGAAGCTGGCCGAAATCCTGCCAGCCACTACTTTAGGTCCTTGGAGAATGGGGACAGAAGGAAAACCCCAGTTCCCTAGTACTGGGCTAGCAGACAGGAGGCTTGGACTCTTGAGTCACCCTGCCCTGGACCCACTGGATGGCCTGGAGCACGTTGCTGCCCTGTCGCCTGCAGGAAGTGGGGGATGCTGGCTGATCCTTCCTGCCTGTTGCCCGCAGAGTCTGCTGACAGCACATGAGCAGTTCAAGGCAACGTTGCCAGAGGCTGACCGAGAGCGGGGCGCCATCCTGGGCATCCAGGGTGAGATCCAGAAGATCTGCCAAACGTATGGGCTGCGGCCCAGCTCCACCAACCCCTACGTCACCCTCAGCGCGCAGGACATCAACACCAAGTGGGACACGGTCAGTGCTGCCTGTGGCCACTCCCTGCCTCCCACCAGCTCCTGAGCATTCTGACCACCCTGAAACCTCAGGTGTCCCAAGATAAGGATCTTGAGTCTGTCACAGACTCCTCGTGGCATTGGCCGTCACCCTGCCCGCCAGCCTCATCTGTAAAGGGGCCATAAGGGCAGCATCTTCCTGTCAGGCCTGACGTAGAGTAGAATGAAACCTGGTGTGTGGGCATCCTTCACGAAACATCCCCTTAGTTATAAATGAAGTTGTTGAGTGATCTGCCCAAGAGCCTACCCACAGGGCCTTGACACCTTGGCTCACAGCAGCAGGGGCTGTTCAAGGGACTGGGTTCCCCCAGAGCTGCCCCTGCCACAACCACCATCCTTCCCAGGTCCGAAAGCTGGTGCCCAGCCGTGACCAGATGCTGCAGGACGAGCTGGCACGACAGCAGGTGAACGAGAGGCTCCGGCGACAGTTTGCAGCTCAGGCCAATGCCATTGGGCCCTGGATTCAGGGGAAGATGGAGGTAAGGCTTGGATGGAGGGACAGGGCTGGGCCACCGAGAGCTGGGAGTCCTCATCCTGCCTGGGTCTCCCTGCAGGAGGTGGGGCGCCTGGCAGCCGGGATGGCCGGCTCTCTGGAGGAGCAGATGGCTGGACTGCGGCAACAGGAGCAGAACATCATCAACTACAAGAATAACATTGACCGGCTGGAGGGTGACCACCAGCTGCTGCAGGAGAGCCTAGTATTCGACAATAAGCACACCATCTATGGCATGGAGGTGGGCTCAGACCCGCTAAGAAGAGGGGAGGCAGCACGGGCTGGGGAAGCCTGGGGCGGCCACAGCTGGACACAGCACATCAGCTTGGCCAAGACCCTCAATATCCCCTTGGGGTACTGAAACCCAGTAAGTGAAAACTGACCTCTCCGGGGTTGTGTAGCAGTCTAGAGCCAGACCAGGTTGGCCATGGCTGGTTAGTCAACACTTGATATACAATAAATTATCAAACTCTAAAGCCGGAAGGGCCATTGGAGGTGACTCCTGGAACCTCCAGAGGGGTGCAGAGGCCCGGAGAGAAGAGGACTTGCCCAATGTCTCACAGTGGATTGGGGGTGGAGCTAGACAGAGCTCACAGCCAGGCACTGACCGCCCCCTGACTTGGCCTGTCTCCTGCTCTCCCAGCACATCCGTGTGGGCTGGGAGCAGCTGCTCACCTCCATTGCCCGCACCATCAATGAGGTGGAGAACCAGGTATTGACCCGAGATGCCAAGGGCCTGAGCCAGGAGCAGCTCAACGAGTTCCGGGCATCCTTCAACCACTTCGACAGGGTCAGCAAGGGCCCAGCCTTGTGGGGCGGTAGACTTGGGGGCTGGTGGGGTTTGAGAACCAAACCTGACACCCACTCACCCACCACAGAAGCGGAACGGGATGATGGAGCCTGATGACTTCCGGGCTTGCCTCATCTCCATGGGCTACGACCTGGTGAGTGTCCCCCACCCCTGTCCCAGAGGTCCCATCAGTGCCCTATCCTACATATGGATACTCACATATGTCCTACTGTGTGTTCGTTTCCCCCTTAACATTCCATGATCTCCTCATCACACCTATTGCGGCTGGGCAGAATTATCCCATTTCAAACAGGGCCTATTGAAGGCTCAGAGAGGTAGATTAACTCATTCAAAGATACACAGCTGGAAATTTAGACCTAGTTCTGTGCGACTCCAAAGCCTGGGCTTGTAACAGTTTTATTCAGAGAAACAGCACTACAGAGAGCCCCAGAAGAAAGATCAGGACTAGCGGGCAACCAGGGGCACTGCCACCGGCAGGACGCAGACATCAGCCTAGGAGAAAAGACTTCCTAAAGTCAGAGCTGACGAAGGCTGCAGTCTATGGAGAAAGGGAGCATCCTATCACTGGGGTTGTCAACCAGGGCTGGACAGTCCCCAGGAGGCCCCAGCACCCATGGGCGGGACACTGGTGTCTACTCCCTGCAGGGGGAAGTGGAGTTTGCTCGCATCATGACCATGGTGGACCCCAACGCAGCCGGGGTCGTGACCTTCCAAGCCTTCATTGACTTCATGACCCGGGAGACCGCTGAGACAGACACAGCTGAGCAAGTTGTGGCCTCCTTCAAAATCCTGGCAGGAGACAAGGTAAGTCCCTGGCATGGCGGAGGCCCGCGGGCTGGGGCAGGGAGTAGGACCCATGGACCCCCAACACCTCTTCTCCCCCAGAACTACATCACCCCTGAGGAGCTGCGGCGCGAGCTCCCTTCTGAGCAGGCGGAGTACTGCATCCGCCGAATGACTCCCTACAAGGGGTCTGGGGCTCCAGCTGGAGCCCTGGACTACGTCGCCTTCTCCAGTGCCCTCTATGGGGAGAGCGACCTCTGACCTCGACCACTGAGGTTCTCCATGCAAGTCAGAGAGAGGGTGCTCCCTCTGATTCCGTCCATCCCTCAGAGCACAGACCCCACGATTGCTACCAGCCAACTGTTTCTGAATAAAGATCCATCGTGGACCTTTCTCCGTCTCCTTCGGGTTCCTGAAGTAGAAGTTGGGCCCTCAGGTTCTTGGGCAGGACCAGCTTCCTGAACTTAACCTTCAGAAGTTCCCACCACCCCTATTTGCCCTCAGGGACTGGGCATCCACACCATACTGGAGCTGAGGACACCTCTTTATTGCTGTTAGAAGAAGGTGGTTACAATAGTTTGTCTAGACATGAAAGGGAACACTGTCCCCAAATCCAGGGGAACCAGAATTTATAGCATCAGACAAAAGAAAGCCCAGGCAGGAAGCCAGAGCCTGCTGCGGACAAGCTAGATTTAAGACCAGAATATTTGCTTCCCACCTGTTCCTTCCCTGAGCCCAGGGTTCCTGCCCCAGCTTCAGCTACCAAAACATCATCCTTCACCCCAAGGTCCTCCTAGCTACCACAACTCAACAAAGGTGCAGCTGGGGAACCTCAGAGTGGGAGTGGGGGGCAGGGGCTGTACCCCTAACCCAGTGCCCTTTGCCCACCCTGAGGTACCTGGCGCCCAACCCTTTGCCAGCTGTGTCTCCTGGAGAGGGGCCTGGACATGCAGGCCAGGCTGGGGGAGGGGCTGCTCCGGTCAGCACCAGGTCCTGAGCTGGTGCTCCTTAGTCCACCACCGCTGAGCTGGCCATGACATTCACACCACAGGCCCTGGACCCACGATGCAAGTAGTAGTAACCCTGGGAGAGAGGGGTGGGAGTTGGGAGGGCAGCAGGGCAGGGTCGGGGGCTGGAGGGCCAGCCAGGAGCCAACAGGCAAGACTCACCTCCTCACCCCAGTCAGTGCCCCAGCTGTTCTTGATGGCCCAGAAGGGGACATCAGAGCCTGGGAAGCAGAGGGGAGTGCAGGGAGTCAGGGCCCCAAGCACTCTGAGCTCTTTCAAATATCTGCTGTGGGGCTACTGTGTGACAGGTACTAGGAAGAGAGCAGAAAAATGGACAGGCCCACCTACCATCCTTCTATAGACCCAGTGGGGCTCTGGGGTTTGGGAGGGGCACCTGCCCACACCCTTCTAGCAGGTTAGCCGTCCCTACAGTTCAGCCTCCCACCGCATCAGCGTTCCCATCCACAGAGAGGACGGATGATCCCACCTGGCCCAGAGCAGGCGCCAGGGTTAAGGTTAGGGTTCCTAGGCTTTCCCCAGATTTCCCCCCTAGAGGTCCTGTGATGGTGTGGTTTGACCTCTGCCTGTGACCTGGGGCAGATGGGCAGAGAGGGGGTCAGCCAGACTCACGGTTGCCGTAGCCCACGAGCAGCACGGCGTGGTCAATGAACCAAGGGCTGCAGAGGAGTCTCAGTGGGCGGGAGATCCCCCGGCGGTAGAACTGGGGAGGGAAAATAAGCAGGAGGGGGCCAACTCCAAGGAGAGGTGGGGGTAGAGTCAGCAAGAAACGGAGCAGGGACAGCGGGGCTGGGGCCTTACCTGCATGCCAAAGGCATTGAGGGCGATGGAGATGGGGCCCTTCTTGGCCAGCCAGGCCGCCAGCTCTGAGACAGGGGAGGGGCAGCGTCAGGGGCACCCAGGCCCCAGTCCCGCATGGCCTGTCCTCACCCCCATCCCTCACTCACTTTGCTCATCCTTGCTTAGCTCCACTGAGTCGTTGATGTAAACCTTGACCTTCTCTGCAGTGAAGCTGCAGGTCTGCAAGTGGCCGTTGTAGCTGTAATCATCCTCTGTCTCCAGCCCTCCTGGGGAACAGTGGGGCAGTTGGGGGAGTAGAGAAAAGGTGGACCCTGTTTACCATACACTCATCTTTTTCTAGCCAGAGGCTGTGCTAAGCCCCTTATCCAGGAGGCTTTACATTCCTCATCCACCCCAGGCCACAGCCCCTCCCGTGAGAAAGAGGCTCCTTCTAGAGATGACAGGAGGCTCGGGGGTTGAGGGAGTGACCAGCGAGAAATGTCGCAGAGATGGAACTCAGTTCCCAACTTCTCACTCCTCACCTGCTCCTGTTTTCCTAGGACTCTTGACCTTGGCTTGCTTGTCCTGCTCTGACAGGACCCAGCCCTGACTCTGCCCAGGTGTGTGTGGCTCCCAATCTGGCCCCGACCCAGCCGGGCTCCCAGACCAGTCTCTATACAGCCACCTCCGTCCCTCACCCCTTCATCCTTCTACCCCTGCGGCCCACCGCTTCACCGAACTGCCCCTTTAAGTCAACACCTCCCCTCAAGGGTGAGCGGTGCCGGTCCCTGGGTTGGCAGCATCTAGAAATACAGAACTCCAAGCAGCAAAAATACCAAGACCCTGTTCTGTGCCAGGAAGCTGACACATTTCCTCACTTCATACTCAAGGCAATCCTACCAGGCGGCTTTGAGTCTCATGTCACAGATGTGGCAACGGAGGCTCTGAAAGAGCTGACTTGCCCAAGGACTTCCACCAGAAGGGCCGGCACGAGCACTTAAGCCCAGTTCACATGACTCCCACGCTCGTGCCTCCCCCCCTCATAAAGTGACTTCTTGTGGAGGGAGAAGTGGCTCCTACTGTCCCTGCTGACCCCACAAATGCATACCCAGAGTCCTTATGGCTGAATAGGCGTTGGAGGGCAAGCCGCCCATGCAGGCCTTGTCCAGTTTGTCACAGTCCACGAGCTCTAGGAGACAGAAGGCTGTTTCCAAGGAGGCCCCAGGAGGGCCTGGGCTGGGGGCAGGGGCACAGCCTGGGATGCTCACCCTGCTCCGAGAGGGAGAGCAGGTCGCCCTGCTTCAGGAACCACTGGCCCTCCACATTGCCTGTGACCGAGAAGGCCCAGCAGGAGCCACACATGCCCTACAAGAGACAGGCAGAGTCAGGGCTGGGTCCCTTCCCAACCCCGGGCCATCCCCACGTGCCACCCTCACTTTTGAGGGGGTCCAACCTGGTTCTTGACTTTGGTGACAGCCCCCTTATTCCTCCAGTCCCACTCGGGTGGGGCTGGGTCGTCAACAGGCTTGGCTAGGCGCATCTTCGCGCCCAGCCCCTCTTTCAGGAGGGGATTCAGGTAGAAGGTGCGGAATTCCTCCTCTGTGGGCAAAGGCAGGCAGGGGATAAGGCGTGGGGGCAGTTTTCTAAGCCAGCCCTGATCAGGGCCTTGGGAACAGGCCCTTTCTCTTCCAGGCTCCATGAGGGCTCTGGTCATCACCCCTACCTGTGAGGTCACTGAACTTGGTGACTCCATACTGAGCTGTGCCACGGTCCAGGGCCTGGATCTCCTGAGCTCGTACCATGTTATTCATAAAGATGGACATGCGCCGCTGGGCTTCTGAGGACCAAGGAGCAGTGAAGGAGGGGCTCAGGCTCCAGGCAGATCATAAAAAACTGGTGCTCGGGGCTAACAGGCAGAGGTTTCCCTGGGGAGTAGGGTAAGCTCAAGAAGGTGAGCAGGTAGGGATGGGGGACCAGACCACGAGGAAGGTGTGATGAGCTTTTGGGGCCAAACTGGGATGATGATTTCCCAGGTGTGAAGGAAAAACCTGAATGGGCGCCAAAGAGCATCCCCAGCTAGGCGGTCATGGGAGAAGACCACCATGCCAGGGGGCCTCCAACAGACAAAACCTGGCCTTTGCCCCATGCCACTCTTCCCCAGAATGATGGAGAACCATGGCTTCTGACCAGGAAAATCAGATGGGAAAAGGGGCCAGGTCCCTATGGTGGCTGCCCAGTCCTGGGAGGTTGAGCAAGAGCTTGGGGACTTAGAGGTCCGTGAAAGGGTGCACTACCTCTTCTGTCCTTCCCCTCCCAACACAAAGGTGCCAAGTTTGGGGAAGGCCTGATCTGATTGGAACAATTACAGCCCAGGCTGGGTCCTCACCCTCCTCTGTCTCATATGTCCGGTTATAGGTGGCAATAAAGTGCTTGAAGAGTGACACCATTTCCATAGAAAAGTTCTGGAAAGACAAAGGGGTCTTTACAAGGAGTCCTTCTCAGACTGACCAGGGAGCCCCAGGCCAGGGTGAGGGGAAAAGGGGGAAATAAGGCATTAGCCAGCTCTCCAGAGTGAAGGGCACCTCACCTGGGGAAGGGGGTCCTTGTTCAACAATGGAAAGAATGAACTGAAAGTCTCATTTTTGACATCTGGATAGGGTTGGAACAAAGAAATCAAGGCTGAACTCTAAATGAAATCTGAATCGGGCTACCCCAGCATCCTTGGGCTACCCCAGCACCTGTAATCTTGGCATCCACAGGGCCACAGTCCCCCCTCAGCAGCGTGTGTTTTCCTAGTTCATCCAGGACTTCAAAGGTGCAGAGCTGGAGGGAGAGGAGGAAGCTAGTCTGGGGCCCTTGGCTAGATGACGCTGGAGGCTCCTCAGATGATTATCACCCCCAAGGCAATCACCCCACAGTCGAGAGGCACCGCCATCACCCGGACACCCTTTTTATAGCATGGTCGCTGGACCTTACAGCCAGGGAAGTGACCTGGGTAGCTGTCGCCTCTGATCCCTTCCTTTTAGCTTGACTCATCTTCCCAACTGCCGCCAGACTCAGCCTGGGGGTAGGGAATTGAGGAAGCCCCATCACTCACCAGGGTTTTCTTAGACACAGGGAGCTGGCACACCATGGGATCGCTGCAGGGCGGCTCCTCCAGCGTCGCCTTCAGGGAGTACAGCGACCCCCGGCCCGCCTGGATAGAGGGGCCGGTAGGACGGTGAGGCGGGCATAGCTACTCCCTGCTCAGCCTTCTTCATTGGCCCCACAGCTCCACCGCGCCCCCTCCCCCTTCCCAATCACCAGGGGTGTCCCAGCCATCCATTGCCCCCACCCTAAACCTAGGCCAAAATTCCAATCCCTCGGATTAGGGCCCCGAGCCCCCGCCCCCACTGCGTCCTCACTCGACGGACGCGACCGCTGACGGCCCCCAGCACGGCCCGCGCCCCGGCAACCCGGCCGCGGTTGTATGTCTCCAGGGCGAAGCGAGCGGGCCGCAGCAGCTCGGGGGTTACAGGCTCCCAGGCCTGAGCGTCGGCAGCTCGGCGGGGCGGGGAGGAGGCAGCGCCCGAGAGCAGTCCGAGCAAGGACAGCAGGGGCAGCCATGAAGCCATGGCGAGGGGAAAGCCGGCGGTCAAAACGCACGGACCGCTCGGACCGTGGGACCAGCCACTGGGGCGGAGCAGCTCACGGGTAGAGGGGCCTGGGTCCCTCCCCCGCTGCTGCGGCGGCGCCCGCCAATCAGCCTCCGCCAGAAGCGCCTGCGCACTCTCTTGTTTACGCCAGGCACGTGGGGCGCGCTCGCTGCGCGGGCGGGTGGGTTCCAGCCTCTTTGGGACCAGCTCGTCTGCGAGCACCTCGCTCAATCCCCAGCTTGGGAATAATTCTCTTAGGTCTTTGGAGCTGGCCTGAGATTGAAAATAATAACTAACATTTACTGCATGCTTATTATATGCTAACATATAATCGTCGTAGCAGTCCTGTGAAGTCGCTGTGATCCCAATTTAATAATTAAGGAAATAGAGGCTTAGAGAGGTCAAGTGGTTTACCAAACATCAGATAAGTGATGGAGCTGGGCTTGAATCCTGGAAGTTGGCCTCAGAGCCTGGGTTCGCAGCGTGATTCTTCCTTGAGGCCTCTTTTCTCATCAGCAAAATGGCAGGTAATATGCCCTGGACTGGCAGTTCCTCAGGGTGTTGTGAGGGTCACGTGCAACCTTGCAAGCATTCGATTCTCAGGGCCTAGCAGGAGGTTGTGTTAGATGGGACAAGGTCATTCTTACTAAATGCTATCCTTGCTAAATATTGAAATGCAGCACAGTAATTTGCAGGTCAGCTACAGACAGGATGAGCTTGACAGGAACCCAACCCAGTAAGTGTAGCCGACTGAAGTCAACCAGTAATTGACCAAATAGCTAAGCCCCTCTTCCTGGCAGACAGAGCTTTGGGTATGAATCCTGTCTTCTCTACTTGCCCCAAGGAAGTAAAACTACCTTGAGATAACCACATCTCGAATAGAGCATCCCAAGCACGGACCCCTTGAATTGGGTAACAGAGGCATAAAAATTATATTAGGCATAGTGCTGCCTACTTGAGTTCACAGTCTAGTGGAGAGAGAGGAAAACAAGGAATTTTTCTGCATGATGTTTCAAGCTGAGAGAAAGGAAGCAGGGAAGAGAGACTAAGGGAATTGGGGAAAGCACAGAGGGTTAGTTTGAGGTTGGAGAGTGGGGGGAAACTGGTACTAAAATCATCTAGTCCAAACCTCACTTTTTATGGCAGCAGGGATCTAGAGAGCCGAATTGACTTTCCAATTACTCCGAAAAGGGTGCTGGAGCCAGACCAGAGCCAGCTGTGAGCTCCCAGCTGAGGTCTGAGTGAAGAGGGCCGGAGGTATTCCAGCAGATGCTGATCTTTTCTTGTCGGTGCCCTCCCCAGTTTAAGGTCTTTGAGGCCCCTCTTGTCTCTCTAACAAGACACAGCCAGGTATAGCCCCTGGATTAGTCAAAGATGGGATCCTCTAGATGACCAGTGTCTTGGATACTAGCTGTCAGGTGGTCTGGATACTGAACATTCTTTCCTTAGTTCTTCAGGGAGTAATCAGGGGTTATCCAGAGGTTTGGTGTATATCCATGGATTGATGCAGGACTGGAGCTTTCAAAAGTTTAAGTTCTCAGGTTAGTTAAAGCAAGAACAGGATTGTTTCCTCTTACCTCAACCTACTTGATTTTAGTAATTTAGCAGCTTGACTACAGTAACTCCATTTTATTTCTTGAGTGCACTGTATTCCTTGCCTAGTTATATTTTTCTTTTTTAAAAAGATTTTTTTTATTTATTTTTAGAGGGGAAGGGAGAGAGAAAGAGAGGGAGAGAAACATCAGTGTGTGGTTACCTCTCACATGCCCCCTACTGGGGACCTGGCCCATAACCCAGGCATGTGCCCTGATTGGGAATGGAACCAGTGACCCATTGAATTCGCAGGTCAGTGCTCAGTCCACTGAGCCACACCAGCCAGGGCAGTTATCTTTTTCTTTTGAAGTTCCTCTTCTCCCTCCCACCTCTAAGTTGTCCAGAATCCTCAGTAATTTATTTATTTGGAAAGAGCCAGTGGTGGGGCTGGATTCTGAGGGCAGAGTTTGGGATCTGACCCCTCTTCCCACCATGTGGCAAACTGGAGTCTGGAGTCCGCTGCCGTTTTGACTTCTCGCTATCACAGGGTGGCGCTGTTGAGGTTTAGTCCTCCTGCGCTTCCCAGTGCCTGAACCCTGAAATAAGTTGGGTGGCTGTCTCTGTGCTCTCTTATCCCCTGGAAGCCACTGGCCTCCAGAGCACAGCAGCTGGGACAGAAAGGCAGGGACAGAGAAGAGTACAGCAACACTGGACAAAAGTCATCCCTATTATATATACGTCCCTTACATGCAGCTAAAAATTAAAAAGAGGAGAGAGCTCTGGCCTCTGAGTTTCACACTACCTACTTGACATCAACTCTTTGGTCTCAAGCTTAGGCCAAACTGCGTGTTTTTTCACCCCTAGCACACCTGAGGGACCCCCCCCCACCTCAGTATCTGGCATCACTATTACCCCAGACACCCAAAGTGTCCTTGATCCTATTCTTTCCTTCATGTCCCACATCGAACTCATGTCCAAGTGCCCTGGATTCTACCTCCTGATATCTCCCAAATTCATCCTTTTCTCTCCATTCCCACGGCCACCGCTCAGGGCCAACCCACCATCACTGCTTGCCTGACTAGGTCCACTCTTGCCTCCAATAGTCTATTCTCTGCGCGGCAGCTACAGGGAACTCATTGAATCTGAGGGAGCACCCTCCAAAATGGAATTTATTTATTAAAAATTGTGTATTTATTCTTACATGTTTAAACTTCAGTCACCTTCAAAGTACTCTCCTATCGAGTACTTTGCATTTGATGCAATACTCCTATCGAGACGTTTTTCCACACCTCAGAACAGTTTCTGAACTCGTCAGTTTGACACCTTTTAGAGCTTCCGCCATTTTTTGTGTCACCTCTTCCACATCGGCAAAACATTTCCCTTTGAGGACTTTTTTCATCCAGGGGGAAAAAAAAAGTCATTTGGGGCGGGATCAGGTAAATAGGGAGGGTGGGGCATGGGGGTCATGCCATTTTGGGTCAGAAACTGCTGAATACTAAGCACACATGGTGTAGGCAGGTGTGCTCGTAAATCACCCATCATGAAATGGGCTAACGCTTTGAAAGAGTCTTCAAAAAATTCACCGAAGCTGAATGCAGCCTCTCACAACAACGCCAGCTGGCACACTGATCTAGAAGGGTTCCTAGAACACTCACCTAGCAGGGAAAGCCTGTCCTACAAGAGGCCTGCCCTCCAGAAGATAATTCTGGGTTTTTATGGGTCCCCCCTTGTATAAACTGAACCGGGATGGGCTGTGATATGCAGACTAGATCACTCTTCAAGAATGGATTTGGTGTCCAGCTACTGGGAGCGCTGCCCTAGGCTGTCAGCACCTTGGGGGTTGACACAGAGTCATGCCCCCTTTCCTAGATAGCCACATGAAGTGACAAATCTGAAGGGTCATCCCAGCTTCAGAACTTCCTAGCGGGTCAGGGGAGTCATCCATTGAGACCACTGAGCCTGCATGGCAGCTCATGGCCTCCCTCTGCCTAGGCTTGCTTCCCTCTCTTACCTGGGAGTTGGCCCTGAGAGCCCTCCTACCTGGCCTCCTGCCTGTCAATCTTGATTTCAGTCCACTGCAATGCCTAACTCAGTGGTATTAGGCAAACTTTGCATTTATTGAATAATATGTTTTTTAAAACATCAACAAGTGTAGATTTGGTAAAATTTTAAACAAGGCATTCCTATACATGTTTTAGGCCGTGGACTAATACTTTCCAGCTAAAAATATCCTAGAAAATTACAGGTGTGTGATATCAGAGCAGCTACATAAGACATGTATGTATAGGTATGCTGTTCAAAGAGAATTCCTATCTTTAGCAGAATTTCTTTGGAGTCTAATAAACACAAACTTGCATGTGGGTGGATCCCCACTTGGATGCCCTAAGACACCTCAAACTTGACCTTTTCAGGGCTGAATTCGCCATCTTCCCCCATCGTACCCATTTCCACCAGGCCCTCCACTTGCCCATTTTATGAGTTCCACCGAAGGCCCAAGCCAGACACCCAGGAGGTGTCCCTGACTCTCTGCCCTCATTCCCCACATCCAGTCACCACCAAATGTCACCAAATCCGTCTCCTGAGCACTCCATCCACACTCCCGCCGTGGCGGCCTCTGCCGGCTCCGCTTAGCCCCAGCCTGGCAGCCTCCAAACGGTCACCCACAGCGCAGCCAGCTGTCACCTCTCTGACTAAATAAAGCCTGTCAAAACCCCATTGCTTCTCCGACCCAATTCCCAAGCAATCTCCACGTGGTTTGCTCCCCTCCAGCCACACTGGCCTCCTCAGAGCCATCAGGCCCTCAGCCATAGCAGGGCTTCCCACTTACATGAACTCCAGCCGAGAATGTTCTTGCCCCCAGTATCGCACAGCTCTTTCCACTCGTTCTGGTGTTTTTTCAAACGCTCCCTCCCCTGATGCCCCTTTGAAACTGCCACTCTCTGAACCGTCTATTGCCCTTTGAGCTTCCCTCCATATCATGTGTCAGTCACATACCGCTCGTTTTACCTGTAGGGCTGTTGGGTCTCCCCCACTGGAACATAGGGGGTCTCTTAGGGGCTGGGGCTCTGCCCCGACCTGGACGGCAGAAGGGCTGCAGCCCATCACCCCAGCCCAGATTTAAAGTATTGTCTGATGGCCTCTAGGTCTAGGGCAGGCACAAAACTAAAACTTCCAGAAAAATCCTCAGTAACTTAGAGAATCGTTGTTATTATTATTATTATTTTTTTTTAAGATTTCATTCATTCACTTTTAGAGAGAGGGTAAGGGGGCGAGAAAGAGAGGGAGAGAAACATCAGTGTGCAAGAGATACATGGATTGTTTGCCTCTCCCTTGCTTCCAACTGGGGATCTGGCCTGCAACCCAGGCATGTGCCCTGACTGGGAATCCAACCAGTGACCTTTCAGTTTGCAGTCCAGCACTCAATCTACTGAGCCACACCAGCCAGGGCAAGAATACATTTTCATTCAATTGTCCTAGGGTCCCATTTCTCCAATGGGAGGTAACAACGCCTTTGCCTTCTTTGCAAGATTGTTGTGAGGAGTAAATGAAACAATATCCTTAGAGCACCTGAATGTGACACTTGGCAAGCAGTGAGCTCTCAACACAGCTGAGTTGGCTGGGATGGGACCGGGGCCTCTGGCTGCATGGAGGCTCGGCACGGAGCTGGGCTCTCACCACGGTCAGCACCCAGGACAAAGGAGTTGAAGTCCCCAGACCTGGATTTAAGTCTTGACTCCACCACTTCAGAGGTCAGTTACGTTCCACTTATTCTTAGCTGAATGAATGCAAAAAGCATGTTGTAATCAGCAAAGCACAGAGGAACAATAGTTATTATTATTACATTCACCAACCCCATAAATAGGATCAGCAGGGGGGACTACACAGCCATCCATGGGTCCCGGCTTGGGACTTTGGGAAAGCAGGTCCCGGAATTAGTTTACTACGCAGCATGCTGCACCCGCTTCCTGTCTTACTCCTGAATGTTTGCCATTTAAAGGGGCCCATGCTGTTGTACTTTGGTTAGCAAATTACAACCTGTAGAGTAGAATAAAAGTTCTGTATAAATTTCAAAAATAAAAGGCTTTAGCCCTGGCTGGTGTGGCTCAGTTGGGTGAGTGTCAGCCTATGAACCAAAGGGTCATTGGTTCGGTTCCCAGTCAGGGCACATGCCTGGGTTGTGGGCCAGGTCCCCGATAGGGGGCACACAAGAGGCAACCACACAATGATGTTTCTCTCCCTCTATTTATACCTCCCTTTCCCTTTCTCTAAAAGTAAATAAAATAAAATCTTTAAAAAATAAAAGACTTTAAAGAAATGTTTCTCATGCTTTCAGGCCATCACTGCTTCTCTCAACTCCCTCTGCCCTCTGATCCCTCACACCTGAGCAAGGTGCTTGTTTATGTTCCTCCATTCAAAGGGGAACTTGGTGGAAAAGTTTGAAAAATGCTGTTTAACTGAAAAAAATAAAACAAAGTGGAAGTTTACATGCCAAGCAAATGGTGAGTGGAGGAGATCCGAGCGTTTCACATTACCCGTGCCAGCAGGAGCCAGGCATGTCTAAGAGCTCTTATCACCCTGTCTCCCAGAACCAGGACACCAAAAAGACACGTGTCGGCTTCTGGGTCAGACGGACTGGGGCTCGGGTCCTGGTTCTCCACTTTACTACCTTTATGACCCTGGGTAAGTTACTTTACCTACATTTCCTCAGCTGTAAAATGGTGATTAAAATATATACTACTTCAGCCCCAGCTGGTGTAGCTCAGTGAATTGAGTGCTGGCCTGCAAACCACGGGGTCACTGGTTCAATTCCCAGTGGGGCACATGCCTGGGTTGTGGGCCAGTTCCCTGGTGGGGGGTGCATGAGAGGCAACCACACATTGATGTTTCTCTCCCTCTCTTTCTCCCTCCTTTCCCCTTGTCTAAAAATAAATAAATAAAATCTTTTAAAAAAATTAAATATATACTACCTCACAGGCGGTCGTGAGGAGTCTAAGAAATCATTCAAGGCAAGTGTTCTGCACAAGGTAACTACTAACATGTTGGCTAAATTCCCTGCATATACAAAAAGTGTTGAAAAGTCAAGAAAACAAAATAGTGAAAATCAATTGAAAAGTGGGCAGAAGCCACAGGCATTTTATAGACAAGGAAATAAAAATCGCTTTTAAATATATAAAAGATGCAATTTCATTCATAAAAGAAATGAAAACAGAACTCAAATAAGATACTATTTTTCACCTCCTAGATGGTAAAGATTAAAAATTTTGATAACACTCTATTGGTGAGAGTGGGGAAAGAAGTATAGCCTTATGATGTTGATGATAATGCAAATTGTGGAGAGTAGTCAGTAATGTCTATCAAAATTACAAATGCTGCCCTGGCTGGTGTAGCTCAGTGGATTGAGCGCGGGCTGCGAACCAAAGGGTCACAGGTTCGGTTCCCAGTCAAGGCACATGCATGGGTTGCAGGACAGGTCCCCAGTGAGGGCACATGAGAGGCAACCACACATTGATGTTTCTCGCCCTCTCTTTCTCCCTCCCTTCCCTTCTCTGTCTAAAAATAAATAAATAAATAAATCTTTAAAAAAATTACAAATGCTTATGCTTAAACATAATTCTACTTACAGGAATTTAAATCATAGAAATGATTGCAATCCTAAATAGATGAACAAGGATGTTTTTAGAACTTTGATTTTTATTTGTAAAGGCCCAATAATAAAGGGCTAGTTTAATAAAATAAAAATACACACAGTGGAATACTATATAGCTATCAAAAAGAATAAGGCAGCTCTATGTGTATTGATATGGAATGCACTCAAGGCATGTTACGTGAGAAAAGAAAGAAGAAAAATGGGCATAGCATGCTACCATTGATGTGGTTATAAACATGTACATAGATAATACATACACATATGCTCTTATGTATGTAGGCGATCTTTGAACTAGATCCCACGATGACCTATGAGGCCTTACATAATCTAACTTGCCTCTTGGCACCTAGTCATGACCCCTCTGACTCATCTTTCCCCCAGATCTGCTCTACTGGTGACACTGGCTTTTCGGAGACACCCCAGGCATCCACCTGCCTTAGGGTTTTGCAATGGCTGTCAGGTAAGTTTTTGTCCCAAATGTCCATGGGGCTCATTTCTTCCCTTCCTTCAACCCTTTGCTCAAATCTTACCTTCTCACTGAGGCCTGTACTGACCGCCCTAAGTAAAGCCACACCCTCACCCTTCATTTCCTCTTACCCGACTCTTTCTTTTTTCCACAGCACTCATCACCTGCTAATATGTTACGTTTCAGTGCACTTAGGTGCTGTGTTTATGATTTATTGTCTATTTCCCTCCAGTAGAATGTAAACTCTACAAAGGGTAAGAATTTTTCTTTTGTTCAGTGATATAAACTGAGCATAAAGTACCTAGTAGGTACTCAATAATGATTCGTGAATGAGGGAATGGAGGGACACACAAGAACCTGGCACCAGCTGTTCCGCACAGGCAGGGAACTAAGGTTGTAGAGGCAAGGACGGAAAGGAGACTTACTTTTCAGGACACATCATTGTGCACTTTGTACTGTGTGCTTGCATTAACTGGTAAAAAATTAATAAAATTTTTATGCTAGAACTAGAAGTGACAACCTAGACTCAACCCCTCACCTGACATATGAGGGTCCAGGTGCAGAGCTGGTAAGTAATTTGGCCAAAGTTACACAGCCAGGATTTAAACTCAGATTTACGAACACCAGAGCCCTAGATCTAAACCATGACGTCACAGAGCCGTTCAATTTGGATCTCTATCAGTGGATTTAATGCAGCGTGAAAGAAATGCCAAGGTTTTCCAAAGGTGATGGTTTGCTTCTGTCTGATATTTTTCATTACAGTGAACTCCAAGTGATGGTCTCAGTTCTTCTGAAATATGAGATTTTGGCTGTATCGTGCTCAGCTTGACATAAATGGGAACACTAGTTTTGGAGATTCTTTTATGAGAACTGCGCCGGCAAAATAAAGTGTTAGTCCCAGTCCCTTGGTAGTTGGAAGCACAATGTTCCTGAAACCTGCGCTCTCAGATATTTCTTCTTTCAAAGCTGTCAAGAGGTCTGGGTGGAGCTGCGGGGTGTTGGGGGGTGAGGGAGGGATTTGAGGGCACTTGGCCTGGGAGTATTCCCAGGGGCTATTAAAGGCGGGCTGCTGAGCTTCCCAAACATGGCTGACTGGTGGGAGGCCTTCCAGGCCCGGACCAGGTGGTGCACCCGCCGCCGCTGCTGCAGCCAGTAGAGCATCTCCACTTTGTCACGCTTCATCTTGTCCAGGTAGCGCCTGCCCTTGAAAGTCACTGGCTCACCAAAGATGAATTCAACCTCCTTCAGGAGAGAAACCAAAGGAGCCTCCATTAGTTTGAGCTTCCTGTGTAGATGGTCGCGGATGTGATTTTCTTCCAGGAAACGACTCAGTTCTGTGTCAGTCTTTTGGAAGAAACGGTTGGGGTCAGAGGCCTGTCGCTCAAACCACTCCAGTTTCCCCAGCCACATCTCCCGCAGCTGAATGGGCTTCAGGGCCTGCTCCCAGGCACACACCAATGAAGGCAACTGCCTCAGACGGGCATTGGAGCTGTACTTGATGACCATGTCCAACTGGTCCCTGTTGGGAACCTCAAGCATGGACCACAACCGCTCCAGACGCTTCTGCAGGCTGAGGATTTTGTGGGGTTCTCCCAGGTTGCTCCTCTTAGTTTCTAGACTGTGCTCCAGCACTGTGTTCCAATCCCACTCTCCTGGCACCAAGTCTGACTCTTCATCTTCTAGTAATGGAGGTGGGGGCTGAATCTTTAGGGACTCTCCGACAGGGGCCGTGATCTCCACAGGCTCCTCCTTGTCATACATTTGGAAGATGACATGGAGGAAATCTGTCTCCTGGTTGGTGAGGTACTTGAAATAGTCATCCAAAGACAAGGTGGTTTTCCACCAGTTCATCCCTGAGGTCTTGTTTAATACCCCCTCCCAGCCTTTGCTTGTTTGGAGTGATGTGACAGAGAACGTCCTATCAGGGTTGGACTGTAAAGTGTTTGGTCTCTGGGAATAAAGACCAGTCAGCTTGGGGTTGATGACATGATACTGCTTTTCTTGACGCAGAAGGGCTGAGACCAGGAACATTGACCAGTCTTTACTGGCTGCAGGCTCAATCAGGGGTCCCTGTTCAAAAGAGAAGTGGTCGGTAGAGACACTGCTCATCAACTCCTTGTAGACTTCCCTAATGCTATTATCAAAAAATCGATCGCTATCCATTTTCTCAATAAGATGGGGTTCCAGTTCACCAGCCAGGTGGTTGTATAGGGCTTCAGTCCCCTCGACATGGAAGGAATCCAAAAACTTTCTCTCAGAGACTTGTACACCAGCTGCCTGGACCACGACCTGATTTCTTAGTTTCAGAGTAACAGTCACTGGCTGTGGATGAAGTGGAAGGGATTTGGAGGGCTGGGGACCCCACTGCCCAGAGGTTTCTTCTTCCTCATTCAACATTCTCCGGAGCTGTTCCATGGGATGTGCTGCAGCTGAGTGGTGGGTCTGGGCCCCCAGGAGTGGGGGCACGCCTGAGTCTACTGGTGAGTAGGGAGTCCACTCCAATTTCATATTCTTCATCATCTGCTTCAGGTCCTCAGCCACCATGTCCCCCACCAGCTCTAGTTTGCTCTCTGCAAACAGGACCAACGGGGTTACAGGACGAGGGGAGAGTGGAGGAAGACCCAATTCATCTGCTAGCTTCCAGCCCTCACGCAGAGAAGGCATGGACTGGCTCTTCTGGAGCCGGGAGTAGAGAAGCAAATGGGAGGTGAGGGGAGACCCACTGGGAAGAGCTACGGAGCACCCTGGCTGCGACACAGTCTGTGAGGAAGTGAAGCTTGCTTTCTTCTTTTGCTTGTCGTCCATCCAGGGGAGAGCCTTTCTCTTCTTCAGCTGGGGGATGGACTTCAATTCCTTCACTGGATCGGGTTCAGGTTCCCTGGAAAACTCTGACGAGCGACTGAGCTGGATGAGATAGTTCAGGTTGAGGTGGCAGCACGGCACTTGGGAGAGGCGGGAGCTGTGAGGGCGTGGTTTGACAGCCTCAGGGGGGCTGAAGGGGCGCAGCTTTAATATGCCGCCCTGCGCCTCCTCCGCTTTCAGCAGGGCGCGGAAATCAGCGAGCAGGCCACGGTAGACCTCGGGGCTGGTGAGGAAGACTGTGCAGTCCCTGGCGAGGCTGGCGGCCAACCGGGTGAGCGTGGCTGATTCAGTGAAGACGTATGTGGAGGTCGGCTTGGTCTTCAGCAGGTGCAGGTAACATAAGAAGAGCCGCTCGCAGCTGAGCAGCACGTAAACCAGGAGTCGCTTCCGCAGCCTCTGGTTGTTCACGTGGCTCAGACTAGGTTCGGCGGGAGGTTCCCGCCAGCTGCACTTTAGCTCGTCCAAAATGACCTCTGTGAAACGGTGTCGGCCCTCAGGAGGCATCTGCTCCTCCAGCCCACAGCTGGCCAGCCGCTTGGCCACCTGGCGGCACAGCGACGCCACGGTCAGCCGTGAGACGGGCAGAGACGGTAGCATCGAGACCTCCTGCAGGAGGCTCTTCTGAGACGCTGGGCGCGTCATTCTGCTGGGGAAGAGGGACAGCGGCCGCAGCAACCGGTGGTAAAACTGCTGGAGCTCGGGTTCCGGTTTAAAAGGCTCCATTTTAGCGCTGGCGGCGCCCGTTGTAGGACCCGAGGCGGTCAAGTGGTTACTACGGGAATCAGGGACCGAACGGCCAGAGTGCGCCTGCGCTGCCTGTGCTCGCCCGGTGTAGAACTTTGTTGGCGGGGCCGAGGGGGGGAGGGCAGTGAGGACAAGGCCTCGTGCGCGCGCGCACCAGGAGGCGGGGCAAAGTCTGGCTTCCGAGGCTCCGCCTCCTTGGGACTGCGGTAGGTTTCTGCTACAGAACTCCAGCTGGTCGCGTCATCTGGCCAGTGACTGCATTCGAGATGGCATCGAACTCGGGGGACCGTGGGACCGCCTGCACGGTGAGGGTCGAAGCCTCGTGTGGGAGCCTCGCGGGTCAGTTAGCCTCGACCCCTAGGGGTGATCGTTAACTCGAGAAGGGGGGGAAGAAGCGGACACCAGGGGCGGGGCCCGGGGCCCCGGCAAGAAAAGAGTGCGAGAGTAGCAGGGTCTTTGGCGTTAATGTTGGAAGGTGCTGGTCCTGAAATGAGTGAGAATGAAGGAGGCGCTTCAGGAGGAGTCACGTGGGACGTTTCCCCAGGCCTTTGGGCTAGCCGTAGGGGAAGTAGTGAGACAGGGTCACGCAAGAGGGGTACCCATCTCTCATCGGTCGGTACCTGCCGCCCTTGCAGCTGGAGTTCGCGGTGCAGATGACCTGTCAGAACTGTGTGGACGCGGTGCGCAAGTCCCTGCAAGGAGTGGCAGGTAGGAGCCAAATACGTTTTCTGTGGACCGTCCAGAGGCCTCTGGGACAGGTAGACAAATCTCTTGGACCGACCGTACTCCCATTTTACAGATGCAGAAATTGAAACCCAGAGAGAGGAAAGAATGAGCTCAGAGTCACACAGAGCCCCAGAGGCAGAGCCTGGAGTACAGGTCTCAAGCCTGCCCTGCCAGCAACTGCCTGTCCTTCTGGTGTGTTAAGCCTCACATGCCTGGAGAGGAAAGGGCTAGGCTGAGTATAGCCGCGCCTACAGGAGTTCCCTGAAAAACAGGCACTTTTTGCTTGTGAAATAGCATCATCTGGACAAAGCAAACAGCAACCCTGGCCATGTCCCATCCTAGGCAGCTCCTGGTTCTTAAAAGTCAACTAGCTAGCTGGTCTGGAGGTGATCTGGCACAACTGGAAAGATCTGAGAAGGCAGAGTCATCAGCATGGCACAGGGAACTACCTTCCCTTTGATTCTGTTAAATGTTCATCAAGTCATTCAGGAGCTATAGGCCTGGCACTGGGCGCTTTTTAGGGAGAAGGGTTCACACGTGGTTCAGGCACTGCCCTGCCTCAGGTAAAGATGAGCGCACAAGCATTATTACTCCTGGAAGGGCAGGTCTGGGAAGGGATGAGGTGAGCTGGGTTCTAAAGCTGGGACAGTGGCGGCACTGGGTTCTGTGGAGGGCAGAATGTGTCATAGCTGTTAGGGGTATGTGCTCCAGAGTTAGGCTGTTTGGGTTCAGACCCCCTCTGCGGCACTGAAACCTTAGGTGTGCTACTTTTTCTGCCTCTGTTTCTTTCTTTTTTTTTTTTTTTTTAAGATTTTATTTATTAATTTTTTTAGAGAGCGGAAGGGAAGGAGAAAGAGGAGAGAAACATCAATTGCGTGACTGCCTCTCATACATCCCTGCTAGGGACCTGGCCTGTAACCCAGGCATGTGCCCTGACTGGGAATCGAACTGGCGACCCTTTGATTCACAGGCTGGCGCTCAGTCCGCTGAGCCCATACCAGCCAGGGCTGTGCCTCTGTTTCTTCAGTGTTTCAGTGAGCATGATAATGAAAGCTGCTCTGGAAGATTGTCCTGAAGAGTAAATGAGTTAATTAGCACTTCAGAAAAGTCTTTGGCATGGAGTGAGAACACACTGAATCTTGGGAATTGTAAGAAGAGGGGCTTACAAGTGGTGATCCGGTTAGGCCGAGGAGGGAGAGGACAGGTCTTGAAGTTGGATTTGCTATGTGTTTGGGGGTAATGGGTGAAGGTCTCAGGAGACTGAGCCATTCCACCGAGGGTGCGGTGCTCTGGCCAAAGGTTTCCGAGAATGTCAGGCTCTCCACTTCCTGTAAAACATTCTTGCTGGGAGAGCAAACAGCTAGATTTTTTTGTCGGTTACAGCAAGTTTTCGCCCTCAGCAGATTTCTTAGGCACAGAAAAAGACCTCTGGTGGCTACATTTTCTGTTCTGGGTAACTGGAACAAGCTTGGCTTTTTCATGGGCTGAAGGGGGTGAGGAATTTGCCCTTTTCGGTGGCCTGGGGCTTTGGAGAATTGTGCTCTGTTCCCCTTCTAGGTTTAAGTGGGAGGAACTCCCAGCCCAAGGCCCACTTTTTTGAACCTTTATCATGCACCCTGGAGTTCACTGTGAGCTTATCTTTTCTCTCTCACTGGGTTCTAAGCTGTTAAACAAGGGCTGGCTCGGCCACACTATGGGCTTCACCAGCCAAACTGAACTCCTGTTTAGCTGGAGGGCCAGCTTCTTGGTTCAGACTCAGGTCAGGAGCTCAGGAAGTACACTGTTACACAGAGCTTCCCACTTGGAGCCCTCCCACTTGAGGAGCAGAGAATCAGCTCTTCTTAAGAGACCCCAGATCAGGAACCCAGCTGCCGTGAAGCTCATCTGTCATAAAGTTTTGTCTACTGTATGTCTAAAACATGCTCAGGATCCAGCCTCTCTTTTTCCATACTTTGGCCTTCACACCAATCGAAGCCACCCCACCTCTCCCAGACCCAAACAGGAGCTTCATCTTTGGGTTCCCTGTTGCCTCTGTTTCTTCCCCTATAGCTTTTCCGTATGGAAGCCAGAGTGAGCCCCAGCCGGCATGGCTCAGTTGGTTGGAGCATCATAGTCGAAAGGTTGCAGGTTCTGTTCCCCGGTCCAGGCACATATGATCCCAGGTCTGGGCATGTGCGATCCCTGGTGGTGACATCCAGTCTGGTGACATATGGGAGGCAGCTGATCGATGCTTCCCTCTCATCGACGTTTTTCTCTCTCCCTTTCTTTCTCTCTAAAAGCAATGAAAAAAAAATGTCCTCAGCTGAGGATATTAAAAAAAAAAGAAAAGCAAGAGTGATTTTTGAAATCATACATTAGATAACATGTAAAATCTTCTAGAAGGAATAATGTTTGAGAGCTTCCCATGGGCCGGGCACTGTTTTAAGTGCTATATATGAATAACTCATTTAGGCCTTCGCTAACCCTCTGAAGTAGATAGTATTACTATCTCCATTTGTGTGCGAAGAATCTGAATAGAAAATTCAACAGAAATGTTGAGTAACTTGTCCAAGGCCACACAGCTAGTATGTAGCAGACCAAAGATTTCAACTCCAGAGCCCACAGTCTCCACCAGTATCCACCACGGCCTCTCCCAGTGGCTTCCTATGGCATTAAAATTAAAGCCTAGGTTCAAGTCCGTCGATACTGTTGCAAAGGTCACATATTTTTTTTTATGGCTGAGTAGAATTCCATTGCGTAATGCCCAGTGGTTGGTTTATCTACTCATCTGCTGATGGGACACTCGGGCTGCTTCCGTATCTTGGCGATTGTAAATAACGCTGCAGTGCACATAGAGGTGCTTGTGTTGTTTTGAATTACTGTTTCGGGGTCCTTCAGATATATTCCCAGAGGCCTTCTAAGCTTTGTGACCTCAAGCCAATTGTGTAACCTAGCTTCATTTTCTCACCTGCCACATGAGGACAGCGTCCCCGTCTTGACGTGTATAAAGCAGAGCACACAGCTCTGTCATACGCTGCAGGCTCAGGCCACGAGAGTTCCCTGCCCTTCTCCCTACAGCCCCTTTGCAGCAAGAGGCACCCCTATGTGGACCCGGAACTCCCAGGCATCACCGGCTGCTGGGTAGCCCAGGATGAGATGTTCTGTGAAACGAGGCACAGTTTGGTTATTTGGAGGGTTTCCTTTTCACAGGATTGCCTTGTTCTTTTTATTTTTTTAAAGATTTTATTTATTTATTTATTTATTTATTTATTTATTTATTTATAGACAGAAGGGAAGGGAGGGAGAAAGAGAGGGAGAGAAACATCAATGTGTGGTTGCCTCTCATGTGGCCCCCACTGGGGACCTGGCCCGCAACCCAGGCATGTGTCCTGACTGGGAATTGAACATGTGACCCTTTGGTTTGCAGTCCGTGCTCAATCCACTGAGCTACGCCAGCCAGGGCTTTTTAGAGAATTTATATGAGTTTGAGTCAAACTGATGATATGATGTGCTGGGAAGTAAGATCTCAAATGCTCCCAGAATTGCCTTGTTCCTGCAGAGGAGGAGACGGGTGTGCCGGCCTGATCTCTTACACATTCTGCCTGCCCCCAGCGGGGTTAGGGACGCTGCAGGGGATCTGGAGAAGCAAGCCAATGAGACCTTCGCAGCCACAGCCAGATATTCCTGTCCCTCAGGTGCTGCCCTCATCCCAGTAGCACTTCCCAGTGTTGCCTCCTTTGAGCAGGGAGGAATCTGAACAGCTGAGGCACCTTGTCTGTATCTTGGGAATTGTTATTCTCTTCTCTGTCTGATGGTTAACCCAGGCATGGTCTGAGTTCTCCCACAGCCTGTGAGCTCCCTGAGGACTAGGACCCGTGCCTTCCCTGACCCTCGCCTCCTCCGTGCCAGGTACACATTTGTCAAAAGAATACGGAGAAGGGAAGGCCAACAATCAGTGTAGCGTTCATTCACAGAGCACTAGCAGCGCACCTCGTTTAACCTGCGTCTCCTGGCCTGCCCACAGCTCCCCTGAGCTTTACTCTGCAGCGCAGCACATGCACTGAGGTCAAACCAGAGTGATTATCAGCCCTGCAGGTAAGAGCAGCGTCTAGAGTTTCTAGCCCATCCCCTCTGCACTGGCTGAGGATTCGAGTTCTCTTAAAAGGCTTGGGAGCCCGAAATAGCTGAATGAAAGAAGCCTCTCTCTTCCTTCTTTGAGTTGGCTTTCACATGTTCGCTGAAGCTGAGCATGTGCCAGAATGTGTCGGAATTGTCCCACAGGCTGTGTACACACAGGGGTGACTTCGGGGATTTGGGGGCCAATTGAGACACACTGACGTTTAAACCTGACCCTTGTGGAACACACAGAGCTTGCGCCCGCACAGAGGCCTGGAATCAGTGCAGCGTGAATCACTCAGGGAAGTGGCAGCTGGAGGGCGGAGGAAGGGGTCTCAACCTGCCGGGAAGCTGGGGGCTGCTTCTCAGGTGAGCAGCATCCAGGGGACGTGCTTGGGCTCCTTAGCTAGGGTGCCTGGGATGAACTGCAGGTCCCACAATTTCCTACAGTGTGATTTGAGCAAGTTTCTTAATTTCTCTGTACCCAGCTCACCGGATTGCTTCAGTATGGAAGGAGTTACTTCAGATAAAGTCTGAAAAACCCCCAGTGCATACTCAGAAAGTGTTAGTTCTCATAATAATGGTGATAGGAGCTTTATTGAGGTATAACTCATATATCGCAAAATTTACCCCTTTAAAGTATACAGTTCAGTGGTTTTCAGTACGTGCACAGAATTGTACAATCATCACACTATCGATTTTATATTTCACCACCTCATGAAGAATTCGAACGCTTTAGCTACCACCCTCCTATGACCCTCCCCCTGATCTGCTTTCTGTCCTTATAGATTTGCCCATTCTGGACATTTCCCCACAATGGCGTCATCTAATATGTGGCCTTCTGTGACTGGCTTTCCCGCAACAGTGTTTTCAAGGTTCGTCCGTGTTGTAGCACCTGCCAGCGCTTCGTCCCTTTTTCTGGCTAAGCAGTGCTTCGTTGTATGGAAATGACACCTGTTGTTTATCCCATCACCGGATGGGCATTTGGGTTGTTTTCACCTTTGGCCGTTATGAATAATGTGGGTCTGACAGCCTGCTTTTATAAAGACATCTTTTAAAGAATGATCTATGTTTCAAAAGTTATAAATAATGCCTGGCATGTACTAAGGACTCACAACAATCCTGGGAGCGAGGCGACATCATCCCCACTTTATTTACAAAGAAGTAGCCTCAGAGAGGTTAAGGGCCTATGGAAGGCAGCTTCCGAGCCTGCCTCCAGCCATGGGATGCTGATGCAGATGGGGACGGAGAGTCACGCGCTCCGTTTCTCTCCTGCCTGTCCCCAGTGCCGGGTTGCCAGCCCTCTGCTGCCCGCTGCCCCTTCTCTCCTCCCAGGTGTCCAGAGTGTCGAGGTGCAGCTGGAGAACCAGATGGTCCTGGTGCAGACCACCCTGCCCAGCCAGGAGGTGCAGGCCCTCTTAGAAGGAACAGGGCGGCAGGCAGTACTCAAGGGCATGGGCAGTAGCCTTTTGCGTGAGTAACCACTGCGGCCTTGGCCTTGCCTCTCTGGGCGGGAGGTGGCCTGGGGCTGGTTTAAATCTAACCATAGGATTTTGTGGCTTTGGGTTGGAGAGGCTTTGGAGAAGGTATGGAAGTTATGTGGGGCTCTCCCCTGCCTTTCCTCAGCTGATGAAGGGGTGGGGCTGGGTGAGGTGGCAAGCCAACCCAGGTGCCTCCTATCTTGCAGAGAATCTGGGGGCAGCAGTGGCCATTCTAGGGGGACCTGGCCCTGTGCAGGGGGTGGTGCGCTTCCTGCAGCTAACCCCTGAGCACTGCCTCATTGAGGGAAGCATTGACGGCCTGGAGCCTGGGCCACACGGACTCCATGTCCATCAGTTCGGAGACCTCACAAGGAACTGCAACAGGTAAGTCATCTGTAACCTCCCTTGTGGCATCCTCATCCCCCCAGCTGTGTACCCGCTATGTGTAGGGGCCTGTATTCAGCCCTTAGGCACACTTTCACACTTTACGGTCCTCATAAGTACTCTGTGAGGCATGTACATACAGGCCCAGTCTACAGATGAGGAAACGGAGGCTCGAAGAGGTTAAATGACTTGTCAGAGGCCCTAGAGCATGTAACTAGTAGAGTGGGGATTTGAACCAAAATCTGACCTTGATGTTCCTGCTCATAGCCACCTTACTGCCTCGGAGATGGAGGGTGACTTCTGGACGTGGGAAAGGCAGGTCCCCGTGTCGTGGCGTTTGTCGTGCTACAACACTATCAGTTGATTACTCATTTGTGTCTCCCCTAGACGCTTATCGAGGGCAGGACCCATGTTTGATTTTTCTTTAAAAAAAAAACAAACAGATTTTATTTCCTTATGTTTAGAGGGAAAGAAGGGCAAAAGGAGAGGGTGAGAAGCATCAGTGTGCAAGAGATATATCAATTGGTTGCCTTGCATGTCCCCAACCAGGGACCTGGCCCACAACCCAGGCTATGCCCTGGCTAGGAATCGAACTGGAGACCTTTTGGTTCGCAGAACAGTGCTCAGTCCACTGAGCCACACCAGCCAGGGCTCGATTCTTCTTAGTGCCCTCAGCTCAAAGCCTGGCACAGAATGGGCATGTTTGTTGAATGACTATATAAATGTATGAATGAATGAATGCATGCATGCGTGCATGAAACAAATGTAATTAAAGTAAGAGGATGGATCACCTGCCCTGTGAGTTACTGTTTCACTGCCCACCTGCCACCTTTTATTCTTAGCTGTGGGGACCACTTTAACCCTGATGGAACATCCCATGGGGGCCCCCAGGATGCTAACCGGGTAAGTATCCAACTGTGCGGGGTTTGGGCTGAGACAGAGCACCAAGGTCTCAGAGGCAGGGCAAGCAGCTCTCAGAACCTTTGAGTGAGATTCCTTTTTGGTCCGCACCGTATTTTGTTCTAGTTACAAGCATTGACTGACACTCTCTGCAACCAAGGGCTGCCCCCAGGAGCTCACAGCTGGGCGGGGGAGAGCACCGAGTACTCTGGCTGCGGCACAGTGAGAGGATCCTGGCTGGGGGCGCTGGGGGCCCTGGGAGCCCAGAGCCTGCCCCTGTTCCAGCCTGAGGAACGTGGGCAGCGGGAAAGCTTCCTGGAGAAGTGACAGTGTAGAAATCGAAGGTTTTCCCGAAACGACACAGGCCATTTCGGATGCTCCACCTCCTCCTGGTCCTGGAATTTCATTTCGCCAGAGAAGTGTTTTCCCCACGGGCAAGTCACATGCTGCCTTAATGATTTTTGCCTTATCTGAGTACTGCTTGTTCTGTTAGTTACTCAATGCTTTGATTTAAATGGACTCATTTTTTTTCCCTTAGGTAAGTTATAGTTATTTTTAGTGCCTCAATCTATCACAGAAAGTTTCAAACATTCCAAAGTAGAGAAACTACCGTCCTGAACCCCCAGGTCCCTGTTACCCAGCTTCAGCAGCCACCACCCCATGGCCAGTCTTGTTGCACCTACACCGCTGGGCCCCTTTTCATCATTATTTCCAAGCAGAGCAAGACAGCATTTTATGTAACGGAGGTAGATTGATTTTTTAGTGAGAAACTTGATATTGCACAGAGAATGGAAAACCAGTACTTGTAGCTTTAATAGGAGGATCACTGTAGAAATAAATCAGTGCAGGCTTAAAATGTGTTCTGAGCCCTGCTAGGCACAGAGGAGGTCCACTGGTCTTTGTTAAAGTGATAGACAGAGGTGTTGGAGACCTGTTAACACCAGATCGTCACTTCGTCAGACCGAGAGGACGGCCTCCCTCCCTGTGGTTCAATGTCTCCCTGGGCCCTGTCCTCGCGCACGGAACACGCCTACTTCTCCGTGGTGTGTTTCTCCCCTTCCCCAGATTCAGTGCCGGCCAGGCTCTGGTCCTGGTCCTGAGAGCTGGTGACTCCCCTTTACGCCCTCCCAGGACTCAGGCTTCCTTGGTTTTTAGCTTCTACCTGGATGAACACTTGGCATCCTTCTGCCACAAAACAAGTGAAAACATGGCGTGTGTTTGTTCTGACGCATTGTAACTGATTGCTTGGATTTTTGACCACTCTGTCACATTTCTCGTGGTCAGAAGCTTTTACGCCTCCTTCTCCGACCCCAGAGATGGAGAAAGGCCATGCTTGTGTTCAGGCGTATCTGTTGCCGTGAAGCAAATGACTCCAAACCTAAGGGTTTAAAACAACAAGCATTTATCATCTCAGTTTCGCGGGGACCTCTCCCAGGCTGCAGCTGCGTCCAGGCTCGAGGTGGAGAGGATCTGATCCCACCTTCCTCATGTTGCTGTGGGCGGGCTCGGGGCCTCCCTGGCTGTTGGCCAGACCTCAGTCCTTTGCCACATGGGCCTCTCCCTAGGACAGCTCAAACACAGCAGCTGGCTTCCCTCGGAGCTAGGAAGTGAGAGATGGCATCCAAGATTAAAGCCACACTCTTCCTGTAACCTAATCTTGGAAGCACACTAGGTGCAGCCCACACTTGGAGCATACAAGGATGTGAACACAGAGGAGGTGCCTCTTGGAGACCGTCTGCCTCACTGGTGCTTGAAAGGGGCTGAGCAGGAATTAGGCAGGTGAAGTACACCCTAGGCAGAGTTCTGGAGGCACGAGCCAGCGAGGAGCACCTGGGAGTTGGCAGCCTGTGTCACTTGTGGAGGTTTTTGAAGGGCAAGAGACCACCTTGCAACCTAAGCCCTGACCCGGGCTCCTCTCAGGGCCGGGAATCAGAAGGGGGTGGAGCCAGCTGCTCCACTGTGCCCAGGCCCTCGATATAGACAGAGGAAGACCTGGGCAAGAGCTGCATGGCCAAGGCCGCCGTGATGACTGACAGGTTCCTTATGGATTTCAACATCTGGTTTGGGCCCGATGGGAATGTGCTCAATGTAGGAATTTACATCCAAGCCTGATTGTCCCGTTGCACATCTCCTACGTGGTGTCAGCTTCCTTCCCTTCTCTCCTTGTCCCCCTCCAGTCCTTTCTCTTCATGCGCTGTACCGAAGGGATTGCTCCAAAGCATGGGGTCACCATGTCATGCCCCTGCCTGAAACCCTCCCTGGCTCTCCAGTGCCTGGTGGTACAGGCCCTGGCAGGCTGCTTGGTGCAGCATTCAAGGCCACTGGCCCCGTTCCACCCACCCGTGTGTAGGGGAGGGACTGGAAAGGCTGCCTCTCCTGACCCTCTGCTGCTGAGTCATGTCTCTGAGCCGCTTTGCCTGCTGTTGCTCCCTCAGCCGAGTCCTGGAAATTCTCCTCAAGGTTCTGTGTCGTTGCCTCCCCTTCCTTATCTTTCTACCATAAAAGTCCCAACACAGGGCGTCACAGAAGCGCCAGGGGTAAGCAGCAGACGTCTCTGGGAAACAGGATAAAGCGGAAGTGGCTCTTCTTGCTGCTTGTCCAGGCCATCATACAGTGACGTGCTGTGTGACCATGCTTTGCAGCGAGGTCTTATGTACCAGCCCACATAGGCACAGGGCAGGCACTTGCTTCTGCCCGAAGTGTCAGGTTGGGGACAATATTTGCACAGATGTGAGTCTCTGTGACCCACCAGTAAGGTCTTGTCACCGCAATACACACTCACTGTTGTCCCAGCCCCGTGTGTCACAATCGCTCGTCTGTTCCGCATCTGTCTCCCACCAAGCCGCGAAGCCCTGGAGGGTGGTGACTGCGTGTGCGCCCCCATGCCTGGCAGAGGGTGTCTGATTTAGAAGGTGCTCAGTAGATGGGTTGTGGCATTTTCATTACCTTCCAGGGAGAAGGTGGGCAGAGCCAGCTTCGGGGGGGCGGGGGAGGACAGGCAGGACAGACCCCTTGCCCCTTGTGTCTGTTCTCTCTGTTCCTGGAAGCGGGACATCAGCGAAGGGATGCTGGCTGCCTCCGATGGCCAAGAAGCCAGGCGTGGCCAGCCTGAGCCCAGGGGGACTGCAGACCACCAAGGGTTCGCAGAGTCACCACGAGGCTGAAGAACCCGGCTTGGAAAGAAGCAGGGACTGGGCTAGCTTCTGAGGCAGGATACCAGGCTGGGCAATGACCTCATGGGAGAAACAGTCTGATCCAGTGGGCGTGGCTTCCTAGGAGGGGGTCACAGCTCTTTTCAGGGTGCTGTCATTCCACCCAGGATTTCAGCTCCAGGGAGGGAGCATCCAGTTGGCTTCTTTATGTCCCGGTGTCCCTTCCTTTTACCTGACTGTACCCACAGGAGGACACTGGTACTTTGGGGGAGTGGAACCAGATACTGGGGAGCCATAACCTAGCGGCTATGCCCTAGCAACACGTGCTCTTCCCCCTCCCTCCCCCGCCCGGTCTTATCGCAGCACCGGGGAGACCTAGGAAACGTCCATGCTGATGCTGACGGCCGAGCCATCTTCAGGATAGAGGATGAGCAGCTGAAGGTAAGGGGGAAAAGGAAATGGGGACCTTTCCTCACAGGCATGTCCACTGTCTGAGGCCACTGTCTCCCCTCAAAGGTGTGGGATGTGATTGGACGAAGCCTGGTCATAGATGAGGGAGAAGACGACCTGGGCCGCGGAGGCCATCCTTTATCCAAGATCACGGGGAATTCAGGAAAGAGGTGGGTAATGCCGCCCCTGCAGGAAGCTGTGCTCTGCCAGCCAGACCTGCGAGGGGCCCAGACAGGTGCCTGCCTGCTCTTGACCACGCACGCGTTCATCTGCAGGTTGGCCTGCGGCATCATCGCACGCTCCGCTGGCCTTTTCCAGAACCCCAAGCAGATCTGCTCCTGCGACGGCCTCACCATCTGGGAAGAGCGAGGCCGGCCCATCGCTGGCGAGGGGCGTAAGGAGCCGGCCCAGCCCCCTGCCCACCTCTGAGCAGGGCCTCAGCCTCAGGTCCAGTGCTCTCCTCTTGGCTGGATGCCATCCTCTACCAGGCGAAGGAGGGCAGGCCCTGCTGGTTCAGGTGGAGGAGAGCAGGGATATGGGGTGTGCAGGGGAACGCTGTGAGGCCTCCTTGGCAAATTAAAGTTTTACTTTCCTATCGAACTCTGTGCTTTCCCACTGGCTTGGTGAACACAGCCCCTCTGCCTGGGACTTCAAAGGCCAGCTCTTAGCTTTTGGAGCCAAAACAAAAAACAAACAAACTGGATTTAAACCTACACTCCTCCTGCCCTAACTGGTGTAGCTCAGTGGGTTGGGTGTGGTCCCACCAACAGAAAGGTCATTGGTTCCATTCCCAGTCAGGGCACGTGCCTGGGTTGTGGCTAGGTTTGTTCCCCTGCCCCCCCCCCCCCCCCCCCCCCCCCCCCCCCCCCCCCCCCCCCCCCCCCCCCCCCCCCCCCCCCCCCCCCCCCCCCCCGCCCCAGGGGGGGCGTGCGAGAGTCAGCTGGTTGACGCTTCTCTTCCATGTCGATGTTTCCTCCCTCTCTTTCTCCCTCCCTTCCTCTCTCTCTCAAAACGTAAATAAAACCTTTAAACACACACTCACACACCTCCTATGGGCAAGTGCACAGGGAGAACCCATGAATTGCTGGACAATGCCAGATGCTCCAGAGTCCCCGCTGGACCTTGCCTGAGGCCAGCTAACTCCTGACCTGGGGGTCAAGAGCTACTCCTGTATCTTCCCAATGCACCCCCCCACCACCAGCCTTTAAAAATTAATCTTCCTTGAGTTGATTTCTTTACTCACAAGTAAAAGACTCTTAATTAATCTAACAAGTGAAGTGCTTGGCACAGGGCCTGGCACACGATAAGTTAAGGGAGCAGTGGCTGTGATCCTGAGGCCAAACAGGGCCCTGGGGGTAGCCCCAGCCAAGCTCCCCACTCGCAGAGAGGGCCAATGTCCAAGGTCTAGTACAGGGGACCAGGGATTCTGGCCTCCCCACTCATCTGCTTTGCCCCCACTGGACTGTGTCAGGCTGCTCACCCGGAACACGGTGGGCTGTCAGAGTACAAATTGTGCCCTTTACACTGCCTGCATGGAACCGGGTGGGTGGCTTTACAGTTACTTGGCCTTGGCTGAGATGTGCCTGGCGCTGCTCCCATTCCCCGGGTGGGCCCTGCCTGGTTCCGCCTGAAGGCTGCCTGCTCTTCTTGCCCAGCCTATGCTGGTTGCTTTCCAGCTCCCCTTGTTTCCTGGAGAACCACGTCTTTTAATCCTGGGGCCCAGGTTTTCTACCCCCTGTCAGCCTCCTTGCCAGAACTGCTCTTGGACTCTGCCCACAGCCAACCACTGACCTCCTTTGGCCTTCCTGCTGGAAGCATAGCCAGGTTTAACCCTTTTATGGCTAAACTGTTCACCATGCTCTACCACTCTGTTTTGATCCCTAAGGAATCAACATCCCATTAGCTTTTCTTTCTTCTAAATTCTTAGCTGTGTGCTTTTTTTGCAAACTTCGTTTTTCATTAAGAAATACTGTCTAAACATCTTGAAGCCCCATCTGTAAAGCAGAGGTGGACCAGTCCTGGGGCTGCAGGGAGCACAGCTTGCAAATCTTTGCCAAATTCAGACATTTTTGTGTTGCCTCTCAACTTCTGCCATGTCTGCAAACCATCTGTACTGTCATTTATCAAATACTTTTCTTTAAATTGATTCATTTTTAAACTTACTTAAAAAGGGAATTATAATGACATTAGCTAATATCGTACCCTAGATAGTGATTGTTAAGTGCATGGCTCTATTCTAAGCACTTTACATGCAGTAATCCATTTAATCCTCGTGACAATCCGACAAGGAAGATAGATTCTATTATTATCCCATGTTACAGATAAGGAAGCGGAAGCACAGAGTGGTTATGTAACCTGCCCTAGGTCACGCAGTAACATGGCCACTATTTGTTCTCACTGTAAAGTATGGAAAGCAAGATTCATTTGTCATAAACAGAAGTTTGCTAGAAAAAGAATATACATAGCTATTAAAATAAAAGTTGTCCAGCCTGGCTGGTGTGGCTCAGTGGATTGAACACTAGCCCGTGAACCCAAGAGTCACTGGTTTAATTCCTAATTAGGGCACATGCCTGGGTTGTGGGCCAGGTCCCCAGCAGGGGGTGCACGAGAGGCAACCAAACATTAATGTTTCCCTCTCTTTCTCCTTCCCATCTCTCCAAAACTTAAATAAATTTTTTTTTTTTTAATTAGATAGAGGGGCTGGGAGGGAGAAAGAGAGGGAGAAACGTATCAATATGTAGTTGTCTCTCACACGCCCCCTACTGGGGACCTGGCCCACAACCCAGGCATGTGATGTGCCCTGACTGGGAATCGAACTGGTGACACTTTGGTTAGCAGCCCGCACTCAATCCACTGAGCTGCACCAGCCAGGACTAATAAATAAAATCTTAAAAAAAAAACTGTCCAGCCAGGCCATGGCCCAGTAGCTCGCTGGAGCATTGTCCCATCCTGTACACCTAAAGGTTGTGGGTTCAATCCCCACTTGCAGCACATACGAGAGGCAACAGATGGATGTTTCTCTCACACATCAATACTTCTCTCTCTCTCTCACTCTCTCTAAAAAATCAATAAACATATCCTTGGGGGAAGATTTTTTAAAAATTGTTCAGCCAGTTTTGTGTAATGGCAGTTTTGTAGCCAATGAGATTTATTATCTGAGGTGTGATTACTGCTAATTGAAAAGTTGTTCAGCCAGGAACGGCCCCAAATTGTGTGTAAACTCGGGTTTTGCACTGCAATTCAGGGAACCCGCTTTCTTTTGTGTCCTGTTCTCCCAGCTCCCGTTTAGTGTCTCCCCTCTACCCTTGCCGCCTTCGCAGTGGGCCCCCAGCCTCACTGTCCTCATGTCTTAGGGACCTCCTGTCTCTTCTGATTCTTTTCCCTCCGAGTGCCCTCCTGGCATTCCGCTCTCACTTATGCCTGGCATTCCATGTTGTGGGTTTGGAGAGCTGTATTTAACGAATCTTCTGCCGTCCCCACCTGAGTCCTGGCAGAGGGCCCTGGTTGGAGTCCCTCTTCAGAGCCCTGGCAGAGCCTGTTTTCAAAGACTCCTGGCTGTTTCTGAGACAGGACGGTAAGAAGCTAAGAAAATTCCTTGGCAAGTGAAATAGGAAAACAGACAGAGAGCTGAACAAACTGGCCGAGCAATTTACAGCCAGGTGCAGATGGTCACCAGGGCAGAAGGCCTGGCAGCAGGGGAAGCTAGGATCTTGCCCCCACGGTAACCTCTCCTCCCCTGGCCTTTCCTCCCTGGAGGTGACATCCAGGCCTCAGTGGTATTTCAGCTCCAGGCCCAGAAAAGCAGCAAAACCAGGTGGGCAAGGCCAGAACCAACTGCCATGACTAAAGATCTGCCCTGGCACTGGCCGCTCAGTGGAGACCAGGACCCTGAAAGGGCGCACCTGGAGAACGGATGAACGTTCTGCTGAAACCCTCTCTTGGGACTCCCCTCAGGTTCCCTCCAACAAGAGAGAGAGAAACTCCAGACAGAGGACCCAGCGTGCGCATTCTCCCTCTGGGGAGCATCCCGTGCTGTTCCCTTTCCTTTCTTCTCCCCCAGACCCCTCCTCCTTTCTTCACTGGCACACGACTCCTAAACTCTAAGGCAATGGGCAGCGAGCAGCTTGTTCCAGGCTAATCCCCTGAACTTGTCCCCAAAGCCCCCTTTTCTCTAACGTCCCAGTGGGCTCAGGCAGCCCAGCCCAGGCTCTCCTGTTGCTTCCTCTATGCTGAGCCCCTTCTTGTTTCACTGTCCGCAGCTTTGATAAATGCATCCTCATCATCACCATCATCACCTGAACTCGTGTTGTGAAATGTTTCCTACAGGAAGTCCAGAGCCCACACACTGCAGCTGGCCCTCAGCAGCCTGCTCAGGGCCAGGCCCCTGCCAGGTAACATTTCTACTACCAGTAGCTCTGATGAGGAGACCCTTGTGCTTCCTGGACCAGCAGCGTGAGTGTTACTTGGAAATGTTTGGAATGCAAATTCTGGGGCTTTCTGCTCCAGACCTACTGAATCAGAAACTGTGTGGGTGGGTAAAAAGAAAATAACAACAGCCCTGGCTAGTGTGGCTCAGTGGATTGAGTGCCGGCCTGAGAATCAAAGGGTCACCCGTTCGATTCCCCAGTCTAGGGCACATGCCTGGGTTACAGGGCAGGTCCCCAGTGGGGCACGCAAGGGGCAACCACACATTGATGTTTCTCTCCCTCTCTCCCTCCCTTCTTTTCTCTAAAAATAAATAAATAAAATCTTTAAAAATAAATAAATATATATGTCACCTACTTAAGGTATCTTAGCCAGAGATAGAGAGATTATACCTAAAACCCTAGGGCATGGAAGCACCATAACAGGGAGCTCAGCTTTCAGGCAAAGGGGAAATGCTTTGGGTTCCCTGTGTCTTACTGTCTATTAATACCGCCATCAACTTCAGCAGGAAAGAATCCTGTCACTGTGTTTATGATGTACGTCAGTGGTATCAGTGCCCTGAAAAGACTATTAGCGATTGCTTTTTTATTTTTATTTTGATGACTATGATAGGTAGATAACCCCAAGTTATAAGGTCCTAATCCCTGGAAGCTGTCAGTGTTACCTTATTTGGAAAAAGTAACCACATAGGATGGCCTGAAATCAAAACTAAGCGCAAGTCATGGCTTGTAGACATAGTCACGTCCTGGGCTGTATCTCCCTTGACAAAGGTCAGCCTTTACCCTGTTGTACTGTCTTTTTGCATCTACGATAACAGACCTTCACAAAGCCAGAGTCATTTCCTTTTTCCAGACCCCTCAGGGCACAATCTCCCACCAGAGCAGGAGACCACGTGGTTATTATGGTGACTAACTGTCAACGATCCTACGCCACCTCTGTAAAAGAAGTATGTGTCTGTTCATTCCTTTTACTTTTTATCCCTTCTCAGAGGTTTTTTGCTTTCTCCCGCCCCCAGTCTACCACCAATGAATTTCACAGAACCCTTTAGGCCTCCCCCTTTGATTGTAATATAAACTAAGGTGTTAAACTGCCCTTCTCTAGAACGTGTCTCAATCCATTGAGATTTTGCTTCCCTGCAATTGTCGTCAGTTTGGCCCAATCGAACTCATAAAAATTCTCACGGGTTTGGACATTTCTTATGTTGACACCAAAGCTAAGTTTACTCTAAGCTTACAAAATTTGGTTTAGGTCTTTGGTCCTCAGCGGGGGGTGTTACTACCCCTTCGGGGATGTGTGGGGGTTTGTGAGGGAGATTTTTTTGGTTGTGGCAATGCTGGGTGGGGAGGTGCTCCTGGCGTGCGTTGGGGGAAAGGCTAGAGATCCTTGCCGAGGTGCAGGATAGTACGTCATAATGAAGAACTCTCCCATTTTCTGCACAGCTTTCCAATGTCGCACTAGATAGACTTGAATGTAAAAAACATTCACAATTAGAAATTTATTTATTTATTACGTATTTTATTCGTGAACAACAAAGTGTTTCTGGCGCCGTTTTACCAGACCATGAATTTTTCTGTTCTCGGCTGGGTTTGGAACGTTACTGAGAGTTGCTCACCATTTTGGAGAATGGCGTTGCCAGTGGCAATGGCAGGAGTCCTATCTGAGCTGCCAGTGTGAGACCTCGGTATCCGTCTGCACTCGTAGCTGACCAGGAGACATAGCTCATTACAGATATTTCATATGATAGATACTATTGTATTAGAAATGTCTTTCCATTTGGCTCAGCCATGATAGGTTACGTTATATCTCTGGGCTACTGTATGAGAAAAGCTAAAACCTCCGGAAGCTCTGGCTGGTGTGGCTCAGTGGATTGAGCGCCAGCTGCAAACCAAAGGGTCACCAGTTCGATTTCCAGTCAGGGCACATGCCTGGGTTTTGGGCCAGATCCCCAGTGGGGGCTACATGAGAAGCAACCACACATTGATATTTCTTTCCCTCTCTCTCTCCCTCCCTTCCCCTCCCTAAAAATAAAAATAAATAAAATCTTAAAAAAAAAAAAAAGGATAAATCCTCCTGGAAAGTCTAGTTTCATTACCAGAGAAATAGATCTAGTGTGGGTATGAGATATGGTGAAAACCAAGAGAGGGGATTGTTATTTTTGTCTTTAAACACATACAGGACATTATGATTCTAATTGAATGTTGTTTCAGAAACTAGAAGAAGGCTTGGCAGATAGTAGGTGGCTAATAAAATTCTAGTTGGGATACTATCGGTTCTTTGACTGGGAATCGAACTGGCAACCCTTTGGTTTGCAGGCCCCCACTCAATCCACTGAGCTGCAGCAGCCAAGGCTGTGTATATATATATTCATCACAAAAAAAAACATCTTATAAGAAGGTCAGTTATTTTTATGAGTGAAGGAGGTGATATTCCCACCACGTGAAGACTCTTGCTCACATTCACACAGCTGGCAAATCACAACTTAGCTCCTTGGCCTGGGGTGATGGAAAGAGCACCAACTTAGGCCCATTTCTACCACCAGCTTGATGATGGGCAACTCCTTTCCCTTCTCCACTTCTCAATGGGTCTCATCTGTAAAGTGATTGGGCTAGCCTGGCCTGGCCCGGCTCAACTTATCTTTTTTATTTCTTCTTTAAATTAACTTATTTATTTTTATACTCGCCTGAAGACGTACTTATTGATTTTAGAGAGATGGGGAGGGAGAGAGAGAGGGAGATGTTTTTCTTTCGTATTAGTGCATCAGAGTGATGCACCTCTTTTTCTCCTTAAAATATACTTTATTTTTCTCACATTAATGTGAGAAAAAACATTGATGTGAGAGAGAAACCTTGACTGGTTGCCTCCTGTACCTGCCCCAAATAGCACTGCACCTGCAGCCTTGGTAGGCATGTACCCTGACTGGAAATTGAACCCTCAGTCTTTGGGCTTAGGGGATGACCTCCAGCCAGCTGAGCCACACTGGCCAGGTTGGCTTATCTCGAAGAACCCTTTGCAGCTGGAACACTATTTGCTGGTGGATATTTCTGAGTGTGATCTTCTTGCCTACCCTCATTCCCCACACTTGGTTCTGCATGATATGGGGTTCTTTTAAGAAATCAGACGTATCACCAACGTTGAAGTTCTGTTTTTCCAAAGGATGTCTCTTCAAGACCTAAAGGCCGTTTCAAGAGGAAGGTTAAACCTACACTAGCCAACGTGGCAGCCACTGGTCGCGTGTGGCTACGAAACAGCTGAAGTGTGGCTAGACCACATGGAGATGTGCTGTTAAGTATACATACACAAGGAGTGTCAAGGACTTAGACTAAGAAAAAGAATGGAACATATTAATAATTTTTATATTGATTATATATTGGGTTAAATAAAATATATCACTAGAATTACATTTTTAAATTATTCTTTTTTAAAGTGTGGATATCAGACAACTTAAAGCACACAGGGGCTTCACAGTGGATTTCTGTTGCACAGGGTTCTGACTCGGACCCCTACCAGCGTGCTGGGACCCCCATGGAACTGCCCTCATGATACCTTTCAAATGGCTTTGCTTACTGAGTGGCTGAGGGCCTGCTGATGCTCACTCTGTGAATACCGTCTGCAGTTTGGACTTGTGAAGATATCAGAGTGGTCTCTAAGTGATGCCCCTCTTTTCCTCCTTAAAATATACTTTATTTCTTAATTACAAAAGAATTAGATGCTCATTGTTGAAAGTCTGATGATATGGGAATGAATAAAAAATGAACTCCCCATCTCACCACCTTGAGTAATGAATGCTTTTCTCTATGCTGGGAAAACAGGCACATCTATGAAGGGCTTCCCTCCTATGGCCCAGAAAAGACATAGCATTATACAATGACACGGTGGTTTTTTTCCCTTCTTAAGTTACGGTTATCCTTCCATATCAACAAATTTTGAACTATTTTTTTTCCAATGTGTCCTAGGCCTGAAACAGCTCCGGCAACCAATGCAGGCATCAAGCTAGGGTGAGCTAAGGACTGTGGGTCTGCTCTGCCCCTGGCTGTTACAGGGCAACACACCAATCAGGTGTCTCCTTGCCCATTGTCAGGGGTTTTTCAGCAGTTTTGAACGATTTTCTAAAAAGATTTTATTTATTCATTTTTAGAGAGAGGGGAAGAGAAGGAGAGAAATATCAATGTGTGGTTGCCTCTCACACATCCCATGCTGGTGTGCCCTGACTGGGAATTGAACTAGCGACCCTTTGGTTTGCAGCCTGCATTCAATCCACTGAGCTACACCAGCCAGGGTGGTTTTGAACTATTTTTAATAGCAATAAAATGTTCTATCATAAGACGATACCTAATTCCCTTAATGGACATTCAGATTGCTTTCACTACTTGCTACTACAAACAATGCTAGAATCAATTAATTTATACCAATATCCTTATTGATGAGTTCTCTATAGGCTAGATTTCCAGTAGGATTACTATGTTACAGACTCACCGCATTGAGAGTTTCAGTATTGCCAGAATACTTCCCAGGAAGGATGTAGAGTTCACGCTATCATTAGCAATGTGCGAATGTGTTTTCTCACAACCTTAACAGCAACAGATAGAAATCTTCTAATATTTTTGCAAATCTGAGGGGTGAAAATGTTCTCATTTTTTCAGGAAATTGCATTCCCCTGACTACTGATGGAGTTTCTTGTTGATTGGGTATCTGTGCTTCTTTTTTAAAAATTAAATTTGGCCCTGGCTGGTATAGCTCAGTGGACTGAGTGCGGGCTGGGAACCAAAGGGTCCCGGTTCGATTCCCAGTCAGGGCACATGCCTGGGTTGCGGGCCAGATCTCCAGTGAGGGCCATGTGAGAGGCAACCATACATTGCTGTTTCTCTCCCTCTCTGTCTCCCTCCCTTCCCCTCTCTCTAAAAATAAATAAAATCTTTGAAAAAAATTAACTTTATTGGGATGACATTGCTTAATAAAATTATATAGGTCTCAAGTGTATAATTCTATGCTATGTCACCTGTATATTGCATTACGGGCCTCATTTGCACTTCTTTTCTGATAGAATTGCCAGTTCATAACTTTGGCTCATTTATCTCATCTTTTTTTTTTTTTTTTTAATTTTTTTTAAATTTATTTATTTTCAGAGAGAGGAGAAGGGAGGGAGACAGAGAGGGAAAGAAACAGCAATGTATGGTTGCCTCCCACATGGCCCTCATTGGGGACCTGGCCCGCAACCCAGGCATGTGCCCCGACTGGGAATCGAACCGGGACCCTCTGGTTCCCAGCCCGCGCTCAATCCACTGAGCTACACCAGCCGAGCTAAAGATTTTATTTTATTTTTATTTTCAGAGAGAGGAGAAGGGAGGGAGAAAGAGCAATGTATGGTTGCCTCTCACATGGCCCTCATTGGGGACCTGGCCCGCAACCCAGGCATGTGCCCCGACTGGGAATCGAACCGGGACCCTCTGGTTCCCAGCCCGCGCTCAATCCACTGAGCTACACCAGCCGGGCTATCTCATCTTTTTTTCCATATCAATTTATAGGAGTTCTTTGTACAATATAGATATTATCTCTCTCTTTTTAAAATATTTTATTTATTTTTAGAGAGAAGGGAAGGGAGGGAGAACAAGAGGGAGAGAAACATCAATGTGTGGTTGCCTCTTACGTGGCCCCCACTGGGGATTTGGCCTGCAACCCAGGCATGTGCCCTGACTGGGAATCGAACCGGCAACCCTTTGGTTCATAGCCCACACTCAACCCACTGAGCTACACCAGTCAGGGCTAGATATTATTTCTTTATACTCACAAATTTATATCCTCAGCTCAGACTTTGCCCTGAACTGCAGATACACATCTAATTGCCATTGGTATTTGCACTTGGATGACTTAGAGGCATTGTCAAACCTATCATGTTCAAAACTGAATTTCTGGTCTTCTGCAGAAAATCTCTCCTGCAGTAGTCCCCATCTCAATTAATGCTTCCAGTTGCTGTCATCTTTGTCCCCTCTTTCGTAACTGATAGCCAATTGCAGCTCTACTGTCAAATCTGACCACTTCCCCTGAATTCTATTGGAATGCTCCTGTATGTTTTCAGTAATGGTAATTTTTCTGAGCAGACAACTTTTTTTTTCTTTGTTTTTGCCCGTTTCTTTCTTTCTTTGGGTGGGGGGGGGCTAGGAGATAATTTTAATGTTTTTTTTTACTTTACAAACACACCAGAGAATCATGCAATGCTGCCAGCTTCGGATGCAATCCTGGGCCACAAATCTGCACAATCCTTTGCAACTACTACTGTGGTGGCAGAACTTTCATTTTACCTTCACTGTTTGCTATGACCCCCGCATTATCTTCAAAATTAAGAAACATGCCATCTTTCCGCTGGTGTGACTTTTGTTGTTGAACTACTACGGCTGGATGAACCTTCTTTCTGACTCTGGTTTGCCTTTTTTGGCTGTGCCCATCAGTGTGTCACCCACACCAGCGGCAGGAGTTCAGTCGTCCCTTGGTCTCCTTTGCAGAGATGGTATACAGGTTTTTGGCTCCTGTGTTGTCAGCACAGTTGATGAGGGTTCCTAACGGGAGATGGGAAGACGGGAAGACCAAGGGAAATCCAGAATTTCGCACTGGAGGACACATCACATCCTCTCCTCAACATCTTGGAGGCAGAAAGGCATAGAAAACATTGTCTTCCCCATTTCAATAGCAGCCATTAGGATACTTAATGAAACAATGAAGGGAAAGTCCTATCAGACTTCCAGCCTCATTAAGAGTGAAAGCCAAACTCATCTACAAGGTCTTACACCCCCATCCTGATGTTCTATTATTCACTTGGTTTCCCACCTCCAGCCTTACTGCTTCTTGCAATTCCTCCAACAGGCTTTTGTCCCAGAACTTTTTGAATTGTGTGGTACTTTCTGACTGAATGATTCTTCCAGAGGATGACTTAATTGCTCCCTTGGTTATTTCAAGTCTTTAGCACTAACCAACAGGCTGTATGTTTTACTTGTTAATCTGTCTCCTCATCATAATATAAGCTCCAAGAAGGTGGGGATTTTTGTCACTTTTTGTTCACTGCTGTATTCTTGGTGCTGCCCACATGGTAGGTCCCCAGTAAAATTTGTAGAATAAGCTTGTAGGCAAATATTTCCCTGAGTTTGTCACATGTATTTATTTTTAAGATTTTATTTATTTTTAGACAGTAGGGAAGGGAGGGAGAGAGGCAGGAGAGCAACATCAATGTGTGGTTGCCTCTCACGTGGCCCCCACTGAGGACTTGGCCTGCAACCCAGGCATGTGCCCTGACTGGGAATCTAACTGCGGACCCTTAGGTTTGCAGCCCACACTCAATCCACTGAGCTACACCAGCCAGGGCACCTTCTACGTTTTTTTAAAGACTCAACTTTCACCTTGGCTGGCATAGCTCAGTGGATTCAGCATGGGTTTGTGAATCAGAGAGTCGCTGGTTTGATTCCCAGTCCGGGGCACATGCCAAGGTTGCAAGCCAGGTCCCCCATTGGGGGTGGGGGGTAAGTGAGAAGCAACAACACATTGAGGTTTCTATCCCTTTCTTTCTCCTTCCCTTCACCTCTTTCTAAACATAAATAAAACCTTAAGGAAAAAAAACTCAACTTTTGCCCCCTCAAGGACCGTTCTCATGACCTCATTTTTTATTTTATTAAACTTTTTAATGTGGACTATTTCAAACTTACACAAGAGAGCTACATCTCACTAACCCTCACTTGTAAATGCCATAAAGGCAGGGGCGTGCTCTTATTTTTCATGTCTCCAGCGTCTGCCAGGATCTCAGCAACCTCAGAGAATGTGTTTCCAAAGAAGGAACTACTGGCACGAGGCTTTCTCCCTAGGCAGACGCCTCTCAGATCCCCTCCGACAGCTCTGCACGGTCCGGAGGCGGGACTCCCGGGAGCCGTTTGCTGATTGAAGGCGTTTGTCCTGGTTTTTCCTGCCCGGCCCGGCCTTCCCTTGGACATTATTCCTGCCACCTGAAGACTCAGGTTTGGCCTAAACTGCCAGAATGGGAGAAGCTCTGACTTTCAACCGAACCAATTTTTTCCTTGGGGCCCACCGATTACCTCCCCACTCGAGCCAGAGGCTGCCTCTCGGACTAGGCCGCTCAACTGCAGACGTTCCCAAGGCACCTCCCCATCTCCCCACCCCTCCCTCCTCCTCCCCACCACCCCCTCCGGCAGTGGCGGTTGATAGCGCGCCGTCTTCCCTCTCCCACCCCTCTGCTAACGAGCGGGCGCAAGGCCTTCTGGGATTGGCTGCGCCTGCGTGCATCTTCTCTCAGGCTCTCTGATTGGCTGCAGGGCGCGCGGGATATGCGCTCTGATTGGCTAGATCAGAGCGCCTGCGCGGCGGGGTTCTCCGTCGCCAGCCATTCCTGGGGAGGACTGCCGGCTGGCCGGACGTCTGGCCTGTTTCTTCAGGAGAGGTCCCGGCTCTCCGGGAAGGCGGTTGCGGCGGTAAAATGAAGATATTCGTGGGAAATGTCGATGGAGCGGATACAACGCCGGAGGAGCTGGCAGCCCTCTTCGCGCCCTACGGCACAGTCATGAGCTGCGCCGTCATGAAACAGTTCGCCTTCGTGCACATGCGCGAGAACGCGGGTGCGGTGCGCGCCATCGAGGCCCTGCACGGCCACGAGCTGCGGCCTGGGCGCGCGCTCGTGGTGGAGATGTCGCGCCCACGGCCTCTTAATACTTGGAAGATTTTCGTGGGCAATGTGTCGGCTGCTTGCACGAGCCAGGAGTTGCGCAGCCTCTTCGAGCGCCGCGGACGCGTCATCGAGTGTGACGTGGTAAAAGGTAACGCGAAGGCGCGCGCACGGGGGCACTCTGCTTGTTAGCCACTCCCCTTTCCCGGGGGTCGGTCAGTGCGCGGTTGGGGGTGGGGGTGGCGAGAAGTCCGCGGGAGCGTGGTCCGAGTTGTTGGGGGCGCGATGGGTAGAGCCACCCTCCTCCCGTGCGGTCCAGGCACTATTCACAAATGGGAGGAAGAGGCTCTGGGTGGGTGCGGCGGCCACTGCTGGCCGAACTACGGGGCCGGGGACGCGCCTGAGACTTGCGAGTGTACCGGGGGCGCGCCTTCTACTGTTCTCCTGGGCCTGGCACCGAGCGGAAATTGGGAAGTGACGGGCACAAGCCGGATCATGGAGCGGGGAAGATCTCTACACTTCCCCAGACGTCGGTCAGAGCGAGGGACGAGGGAAAAGGTGGGGGCTGACGCCCCAAGACCACCCTCGTGTTCCCTCCCGGTGAATGCTCCCGAGCGGAAGGTAACGGGGCCCTTGGACGTTTCTTGGGCTGGGATTTTTTTTAGTATTTTGTGGCGTGGGTGTAGTTATGGGTATAGTTACTCGTGGGTACAGGAGGGGCCCCTTCTGAACCACTTTGGCCTTTTAATATGGTTAGGTGGTTTAGGCGTGGGAAATCTGCGCTTTCCAGCTCCTTCAAATTGGGGGTTATTTTCTTTGGGCTTGATTTTGCATCTATAAACTGGAAATCCCGATCTCTCGAATGTGGAAGGAGGCTTACTTTATGAAGGCTCCTCGTAAACTTCCCTTACCAAACCTGTGCCCCAGGGCATTGTCATTCTTTTATAGCGATTTTGCAAGGTGGCATACTCCGTGGCTGACGGGGAACATGGGAAGGGGTCTGTGAGGGGTTTTCTTTAATCCCTTAACCGTTCATTAAACAGATTTACTTATTAGTTGTCTTTGCTTGATGAGCCTGGTCCTCAGGGCAGATCCCTAGTTTGCCTTTTAAACTTTGAGAAAAACGTATGACCATAATTAGGCCCGACCTCTTTTTTGGAACCTAGTTGATTTTTTTTAATAGTATGAGTTCTTATTCCTTAAGCTGTTATTTTATATTGCCAGGGTTTGGTGGGACAGCCCTTGTGTGTGGCTAGTCTCTGTATCCCTTGGGAGCAAATCGGAGTTCACTTTGCCTTGCCATCTTTGAGGATGCAGCTTGGGAGTGTCTGATGCCCTGCTCCTGGTATTGGATTCATACTTGGTCATTATCCTGTGTGACATTTTGAGGCTAGGAAATAAATGTGGGTGCAGGTGCTTTTTTATTTCCACCAAGATAACTTCATTTGCTGTCCTGGAGGGGCACATCTTTTGGGCCATTCCTTGTCCTTTCCATAACTGGGAGAAGTGTAAAGGGGTGTGTAGTCTCCACTCCTGGATCAATTCCTTGTTTTGCATTAATACCGCATTCTGTTTTCCTCAGCTCAGGTTATGCAAGTCCACGACTATCCGGAATCGGGCTTCCCTGCTGGGTGCTCTAAGGCAGGCTGTATGGTGCATGGGTTTTTGCTTTTGTTCAGAGTTAAAGAATGAGAAAGGCCTCAGATTGGGCATCTGACCAGGAAATGGATGGGGATGTATGGCTCATTATGAGAGTTGTGTTTAATTGACCTACTGTGTATCTTTTGTGGTTCTTAGGCAGCGTGGCTACTAGATTGGAATCTAGAAACTAGCATCTTCCAGGGCAGTCTCCGTGGAACTCCTTAGTCAAGTAGCTTGCTTCTAGGTGGTAGAGAAATCAGAAAATGTGCCTGAATTTGCTTGGGACAGACACTAAGTGGTAGTGGGAGGCAGGGTGAAGTGTACGAACTGCATGTGATTTTTAGAACTCTTGACAGACTCCTTGTGATAGAGCGAAAGTTTTGTGCCTTTGTAAACGTTTGATGAGTAGAAATGCCTTGACTTCTCAGGGAGTGGTGGTCAGCTGTTTGCTGATATGTAATAATTCCTGATACACTTTGATAAAAGGGACTGGGAAAGATTGCAGCATCATATCCTTCACTGATACCTTTCTGTTTCTTTGGGATGAAGGAAAGTGAGGTTTTTAAGTTGGAAATGTAGTAGAAGAAACTAGTTCTGGCTCTATGAGTAGTTTATTTTCTTGGGATGGGGATGGGCATTTTATTGAGTCTTGTGTTGGCTGTCAGGCCTTGGAAAAGAACAGAAACTTGGCATGGCACAGGACAACTAGTTCTGTTTTATTTCACAGGGGAAAAAACATAGTTGCTTGGTTACCCCAGGAGCTTAGATATGATTTGATTTGTAGAGTAAAAATCTCCATAGCAACAGCACATTATAACCACTGTCCACAGCTACATTTTATTGGGTGTTCAAAGATGAAGTAGGAGAGTCCCTTACAGCTAGAAACCATTTAGACTTCAGGGGAGGTCTGAAAGGCGGAAGAGGAAACCGTCTCCTCCTCTTTTTGTGGGTGGCCATTCTTTTCTCCTATATACAACACAGCTCTAGTTTCGAGTTACAGTTTTTACTCTTCTCACGATAGGAAAACTCATTTTTTGGATTCTCTTAACTTAGTGCTGGAGGAATTATAATGCCACCAGATTGTTAGAGGGTATCTGTAAAACACTGCTTGCTAGTCCTTTTCAATGCAGTGGATTTTCTTCAGAGGTCACACTGTTCCTTGAACCTAGCTCTCCAGGTAGAGGGGTCCCTTGAGTTCTCCAGTCTCCGTTCTTTGTCTTTGTTGTCCTAGGAGTAGTTGGTTTCCAGTGATCTTTGATAGGGTTAGGTCTGTGTTTGGCTCTTCACTGATGGGATTAGTTGGCTTGTTGTAGTTGAGTCAGCTGGACAGCCTATTCCCTCCAATATCAGGCTTAGGAAATTTCTTATTTAAACTGGCTATAATCGCAGCTGGTGGCTTAAAAAAATCAGTTATATAGTTCAGGTGGGCAGTCAACTGAGTTGTACACACGAAATCTCAATTTTCAAATTTCTCAACTTCGTCTCTTAATAAAACTCAACTAAGTAGGGAGTAGACAGTGGGGTGTCCTATTGCTTTTGTCAACCCATTAAAATGTTTTTTGTTGGGCGTTTTTTTCTCTAGCTCATTCTAGCTTCAGGTTTGCCAGGAATATAGTATACTTCTTTATTATTCCCTCAGAGTGCCTGGAGGCTTTTCCCATTCCCCTTAATCTGCCTACAAGCTCCTGCTTTCTCTACTTGCCATTGCATTTTCCTGGTGCCTCCATTCTTCTGAGGGTCAGCTCAGCCTCTGCTTTTAACGAACTATAGAAATGATCCCTGAAAGTATAGTCTTAGCCTCTGATTTTAAAGAGATCTCCCACCACCAGCATCTATTTTTAGCTCACTCTATCAAAAGTGGAGGTGAGAGATCAGAGAACAGTTCTAGTTCCCTGTAGTGAGGTGAAAGTTGACACTTTTGCGTTTCAGACTTGGTAGATGAGGAATCAGGTTCTGGCCATGAGGATGTGAGGATCGAGAGTTGTGATAGTTCGTTTTGTTATTTTATCATCTCTGACTGGTTCCAGGTTTGTACCTACAGATGGCATTGTATCTCTTTAAAAAAATTTTTTTTTATTTGTTGATTTTAGAGATTGAGAAGGAGGGGGGGAGAGAGAGAAACATTGGTTTGTTCCACTTATTTGTGCATTCATTGGTTGATTCTTGTATGTTCCCTGACCAGGGATCAAACTTAAAACCTTGACGTATTGGGGATAATGCTCTAACCAACTGAGCTACCTGGCCAGGGCTGTGGCATTGTGTCTGGTGTTTTATTAGAGAAGATAGATAATATTCTATAGGGAAATAAGCCTATAGTTATTCCTAGGCTTGAATAATAATACTTCTTTATCATTATATAGTTACTTTCACCTTGCCAGGCACTTTTATCTTCTCATTTGAATCTCCTAACTCTGAGGTGGGTAGGACAAATTTGTCAGATGGAGAAATAAATTTAAGTTCCTCCAGAGCTTACAGCAAGTCAGTGATAATCTGGATCTGTAACTGAAACCTTTTAAACTTCTAGCCAAGGATTCCTTGTTCTATACCATACTTCTGACTTACACCTGTTGATTAAATTTTTATTCTCATGGGAGCTGGTTGGTGGCATTGCGTTAGATCCAGGAAAATGACTTGCTCTATAGAGGCAGCAAGAGAGGGCATCCCAGTATGAAAGTTTCTAGAAATTAGGACACTTATTAGAGCCCATTTAAAAGGAATTCTTATCTTTGGGAATGGAACCTTAGTAATTTCATCCAGTTAGTTAATTTCCTGAACTGATGTGAGAGAAATGGGGTCCTGGTACTTGGACTGTATCTTAAAGTGGCCATAGGTCCAGATGGGGTGAAGTGGATGGCCTTATTTCCCACAGGGATGATCTTATCACTTGTCTTCATATCCTCCTTGCACCATTGTGGTTTGTAAGTTTGGATGAGAACAAGAATTTCTTCCCATTCCTCCCCCTCCTGAAATTTTCTTTCTATGTGGTAGATGCATAGGTCTTTGAGATCAACATCCTGTCTTAGAGCCTGTCCCACTGTAGCTCATTCAGATCCTGAATGAGGACCTCAGGGTAACCTGCTCAACAGAGCCTGCTTGCTGCAGTAATTGCAGCTTCTCACCTTGAAGCTGAGGAAACAAATCTTGCCTGTAAACAGTTTGCCCTGTGAACAGGAGCCCAAGGGGGTAAGGTATACCTTTGCCCCTTAAAGAAGAACTCTTAGAGGATGTAATGTAGCCTGTGGGAGGAGACTTGGGCCTGAACTCAACCAGGAGGCTTTTCAGCCAGTTTGCATTCCAACACCTCGTTGGTTTACATGGGGTCCAACTTTTCCCCTTTCTAGTCATATTGCATAGTTCTGTCTTACACATTGACTTCTTGGGGGTAGACTTGGTGTAGTGAAGGGCATGGAGAGCTAGGATTTCTGTTCGTGGCTCTAACACCTTTCGATTTGGAGCAAGCCATATAAATTCTCTGAGCATGTTTGTTTGCCCACCGTAAAGTGAGAGAATGATGCTCTGCTCTGCCTCCTCCACAGGACTGCTGTGCAGTCCGATGAGGTCCTGTGCATGGAAGTGTTTCGGGCACTGGGAAGTACTGTGGGAAAAGGGGAGGTCCTTTTGGAGTAATTTTATGCACTGCTCATTGCAGTCTAGCACTCTTGCCCTAATTGGACCCCAAGCTGAGGCGTGGGTCGTGCCAAGACATAAGTGGTCATTTCCGGGGTTTGAGAGTTAAGCCTCAGAGGTGGGCAGTAGTATTCGGTGATGTTAGATTAGAGAGTACTGAATAATTGAGTGGTCCAGGCACACTTTCTGCGTTTTTTTTTTCCCTGCTGGTTTATACTTACAGGAGCTGTGAAGATTTTTATCCTGTGTTGCAGTTCATCTTTGCTCTTTCTTCTCTCACCAGGAAGTTGGGTGAGGTGGCAGGGGAAAGGGGAGAGTGGGGAGAAGGCCACAGGCAAAGGTGGCTTCTTGGGACAGCCAGACACTTTGTTATATGGAAGCCACATTTTATGACCACTCCCGGAGAGAAGGGTTTGGAGGCCTGGAGGTAGCTGGCAACAGCTGGGTGCTGTTGGTGTGTCCAATTTGGGACCCATTGGGTAGCGTGCCCTGCCCCCCTAATTGCTAACCCTCTGTCTGCTGCTTTATCAGACTACGCGTTTGTTCACATGGAGAAGGAAGCAGATGCCAAAGCCGCCATCGCGCAGCTCAACGGCAAAGAAGTGAAGGGCAAGCGCATCAACGTGGAACTCTCAACCAAGGGTCAGAAGAAGGGGCCTGGCCTGGCTATCCAGTCTGGGGACAAGACCAAGAAACCAGGGGCTGGGGATACAGCATTCCCTGGAGCTGGTGGCTTCTCTGCCACTTTCGACTACCAGCAGGCTTTTGGCAACAGCACTGGTGGCTTTGATGGGCAAGCCCGTCAGCCCACACCACCCTTCTTTGGTCGCGACCGCAGCCCCCTGCGCCGTTCCCCTCCTAGAGCCTCTTATGTGGCTCCTCTGACGGCCCAGCCCGCCACCTACAGGGCCCAGCCCTCAGTGTCTCTGGGAGCTGCCTATAGGGCCCAGCCTTCTGCCTCTTTGGGTGTTGGCTATCGGACTCAGCCCATGGCAGCCCAGGCAGCCTCTTACCGCGCTCAGCCCTCTGTCTCCCTTGGGGCTCCATACAGGGGTCAGTTGGCCAGCCCTAGCTCCCAGTCTGCCGCAGCTTCCTCGCTTGGGCCATATGGTGGAGCCCAGCCCTCAGCCTCGGCCCTTTCCTCCTATGGGGGTCAGCCAGGTGCGGCTTCCTCACTCAACTCCTATGGGGCTCAGGGCTCCTCCCTGGCCTATGGTAACCAACCATCCTCTTATGGTGCGCAGGCTGCTTCGTCCTATGGGGTTCGTGCAGCTGCCTCCTACAACGCCCAGGGAGCAGCTTCCTCCCTAGGTTCCTATGGGGCCCAGGCAGCCTCCTATGGGGCCCAGTCTGCAGCCTCCTCACTGGCTTATGGGGCCCAGGCAGCTTCTTACAATGCCCAGCCCTCAGCCTCTTATAATGCCCAATCTGCCCCATATGCTGCACAACAGGCTGCTTCCTATTCTTCCCAGCCTGCTGCCTACGTGGCACAGCCAGCTGCAGCTGCTGCCTACGCCAGCCAGCCAGCTGCCTACGCTGCACAAGCCGCTACCCCAATGGCTGGGTCCTATGGGGCCCAGCCGGTTGTTCAGACCCAGCTGAATAATTATGGGGCTCAAGCATCAATGGGCCTGTCAGGCTCCTATGGGGCTCAGTCAGCTGCTGCGGCCACTGGCTCTTATGGCGCCGCAGCTGCCTACGGCGCCCAGCCTTCTGCCACCCTGGCAGCTCCTTACCGCACTCAGTCAGCTTCATTGGCTGCTTCTTATGCTGCCCAGCAGCATCCCCAGGCTGCTGCCTCCTACCGTGGCCAGCCGGGCAATGCCTACGATGGGGCAGGTCAGCCGTCTGCAGCCTACCTGTCCATGTCCCAGGGGGCCGTTGCCAACGCCAACAGCACCCCGCCGCCCTATGAGCGTACCCGCCTCTCCCCACCCCGGGCCAGCTACGACGATCCCTACAAAAAGGCTGTCGCCATGTCAAAAAGGTACTGTATGCCCCCCCGCCTCTGCCCCAAGCTGGGGCTTAGGGCAAGGGGCTGAGGTTGGCATGGGAGGGAAACCGGAGCCATCGGCCCCTCCCTTGGTCTTCTCTCCTCCCATGGGATGTCCAAAGGCTGAGGGGGATGATGTGTGTGAACTTCCCTGGTCACCAGGGTTCAGGTGGAGCGTAGTGCTCAGACTGGGGTGGTACCAGCTAGTCAGGCTGGGAAAAGCGTGACCTGTCTAGGCGAGCCCAATTGCCATTGGAGCTACCGCCTGCAAGATTGTGGCCCATAGCCTTTCCCACCGTCTGTAGGAATCTTAAGCCTGTTATGTGGTTGTCCTGGCTTTGGTGGGGGTAGGTGTGAGAGAGTAGTCCCTTTGGCACATTGGCTGAAGGCAACGTATGTGAGGTGCGTCCACTTTGGGAAGTTGGGGACCTTGCTGTTGTCCGCCGTTCTGTTGATAAACAACCACGGTCTTTCTGTGCAGGGCCCAGGGGAGGGAATAGTTTTTGGTTTGGGAATGTAGACCAAAATCCACCTTGGCCAGTTCAGAAGGCAGGGCTTCAGTAGTGGGCCTGGTTTCCCACTGAGTTGAACCAGGCTGATTTCTTGCCCTGGACAGGGCGATGAGCCTTCTGACAAAGTCTTGTGTGTTGGAGACCAGTCTGATCACCCTCCCTGTCCCCATTGGCATCTCCCCCATGCCCACCTGGAGCCCGCTTCTCAATTGTCTCATTCACCAACTGTCTTCTTCTCTCGACTAGGTATGGTTCCGACCGGCGTTTAGCCGAGCTCTCTGATTACCGCCGTTTATCAGAGTCGCAGCTTTCGTTCCGCCGCTCGCCGACAAAGTCCTCGCTGGATTACCGTCGCCTGCCCGATGCCCATTCCGATTACGCACGCTATTCGGGCTCCTATAATGATTACCTGCGGGCAGCTCAGATGCACTCTGGCTACCAGCGCCGCATGTAGGGCCAACCTGGGATGGGGCACCACAGGGAGGGGAGGACACAAGTGGGGTAGGGTGCAGACCCAGGTTATAACCACTGGCCCATACCTTTCCTCTGTGTGGTTTTTTCATCCCTTCTACCATGTGGGCCTTCCCCAGGAGACGATCCATTTGAGTGTTCGGCAGCAACCTTTGTTCCTTCGCCTCAGCAGCAAATCTTGCTACTGGCTGTAGATTGCGGTTTCCCCTCTCCCCTGCCTCCCATCTCCCCAGGATGGGAATTTCTTTTATGTTTTTGTTTTTTCCCTGGCTCCCTTTTATTTTTGTGCGCGATATTTAAGGTCGTCTGGATGGGGAAGCAACCTGCAGCTGAGGTCGCCGGCGCCTTTTTCTTTTTAGATATGAGGGAGGCCAGGAAAGGGTTAGCTTAACCATTTCCTATGCGCCAAGCTGTGCCAGCAGTCCAGGGCTCTGACTGTCCCTCTAGACTGTGTTGGGACTGAATTCCTGTTGGGACAGTCAGTTGGTATGTGTTCAAATTCCTACTGACTCCTGATGTTCTAGCTGATGCTGAGTGGCACAGTCCCACTTCCCTATCTCCCCAAGTAGGTGGTGTTAGAAAACCTTAATTTTTTTTTCCCTTTTGTATGGACTACAAATAAAACTTGGGGCAATTTGCAGTTTGGAAACCTGGTTGTCATTGTCTTGATTGCACTCAGTTTCAGAGGAGCCAGTTTGACATCCAGGAAGACGTGACAGCCAAATGGAAGGCAACCAGAGAACCCATGGCAGATGAGGAGGGGGATTGAACGTGGAAATTAGAATGCTTTCTCTGCTGCCCAGGAGGATTTAGCTCATCATCGGCCTGCTAGTCTGCCACCTTTAGGAATGGAGAGTCCAAATCAAGTTGCTTGGGCGTGGGCTTCTTCAGCCCTTGACTTGAGTTAATCATACCCCAATGCAGTAAATTTATTGCCCATTTTCCTCTGCCTGTGCGTGACTGGTTTCCCTGACTTGTTTCCAGTTGAGAAACAACCTGTGCTCCAGCAGCGTGGTTCTGGGGTTTGGCTTCTCAAGTGAGAAGTGGGGAATGGGCTTGCTTTGGTGCTTATGAGGCTAGTGGATCCTTCAGGCCGTGGGCTCGAGTGAGTGCTGGGGCTGGGACCTGGAAAGAGACCAGTAGTGGGATGGGGGTGATGTCGGTGTCTGATTCTGCCCTGTGGTTGGAGAAAGGAGGGGCAGGGACACTTGGAAGAAAGTATGGGAGAGTCTGGTCACAGAACTGATATTTCGCCTGTTGAACATCACCATGGAGCGTCCTTCCTGCGTCCTGCCCATCTGCTACCATCATGGCCACCTGAGACTGACTTTCCCTATTTCATTTGTTAGAGTTTCCAGATAATTTACTTGCTGGGTTTTTATTTTAAGCTGTTATGATAGACTGGGAATGGGCTGAGGTGCAAGCAAAACCAAGCAGGGATGCTGGGATAGGGTGAGGAATTGAAGATCCTGTCTATACTTTTATTCAGGGGCTGGAGGTTGAGAGGACCTGGGTGAAAAAGAATTCCAGCCGGGACAACATGGGAGGCTTGGGTGTAATGATGGGTGAATGGAAGAAGACTGGTTGGGTAGGGTGGTAACAGAACAACCTACTGAAGTTCCTTTGGGTAAGGCGATTTTCGGGACGTGTATGTGTCAAATGGAATTCAGGTGGGTTGTTTTCTGCCTCCTTTACTGGCTTGTGAATTTGCCTGTGACAGAGTAGTTTGTGCCAGATGTTCTCTCTCCTGCGCCCAGTGGGCAGAAGCGTAGGGATGGTCTTTATAACCATGCACTCTTGTGGATGCTTACGGGGGTGGTCTTGGGGCACTGGGGCCATAGCTCTTTTTCTTTTCTTTCTGCTCGCTGCTTTGCCTTCAGGCGCTTCGCTGCTCCTTTTCATTTCTTTGCAGGACTGGGAGGGGAGTTTCCTAGGTTTCTTGGCCCTTTCATGCAGTGAGGGTGGGTGATCTGAGGTCCAACCTAACAAGGTTAGTTCTTGTTATTACCTTGGAAAATGGAGTGTTGGTTGATTGTAGGCCTGTGTACTTGTTATGTTTGTCAGTGTGGCTTTCTGTCATCTTCCTTTCTCTCCAGTGAGGGTTCCTGTGGAAAACAGCTTAATGTGCTCTTGGGGCCAGTGTTGATGTTCTGTATTGTAACCCGAGTTCTTCAGTGTGACCTGGCCTCGATGATCACTCTGCATGTCGTCTTTAGGTGCTGACGCCCTTGCTGCCTCAGCCCTCAGGCTTCTCGTTTAAGCCAGAAGGAGCTACAAAGCTAATCATTTGTTACTTTCCTCTTTCTTGCAGATTGTTTTAAAATTCTTTCTACTCTTAAATTATGCCACTTGTATTAATCCTATAGCCCACTCATGCTTTGCTTTTTGTGGATTTCTGATTTTCAGGGTCCTATAACTTGGAGATGGTTGGGTTGAGTGAATGGGAGAACCTACATTTGTGTTTTGGGAAAGGGGGTGGGAAATGTGGGCTCCCAGTGTCCTTTAGATTCTTGCATGTTTGCATCTATCACCTCTACAACTTGGCCTTCATTCATTGGAGAAGTTGTGGATGATTTATTCCTGGAACAAGACCACGTAGAGGCTTTTAGCCTCTGCCTGCTTGAGGTTTGGACCTTGTTTCAAATTTTGTCTAGGGTGGGTTTGGGGCACCATTCCTTCCTTTTACTGGAGGTAATGGGACTGTGACTGGTCAACCTCCATGGTAGGTAACCTTTGTACTTATGACTTATCAGTTAAACTACGCGGAAGTCCATGCACATGACACTTTGTTCCCGGGTCATTTTGTTCTATCAAGCCACGTTAGCTGACCACAACGTGGGTTGGCTGAGGTTACAATGAAAATAAATTAGATTTATGGACTAGTGTGCTTTGTAGTATATGTAATAGAGAAGATGGATGGCAGGTGGAAAGGTTATATTCATCTGATTTCTATAGGTACTTCTAAAAAGGTCGTAAAGGGGAGAATCTGGAGTTTTCCAGAAAAAAAGATCTTAAATGAGTTCTTCACTTCTAGCTCTAAAGCATTTGAAATACTGTGTCCATAGTGCTGGAAAAAATAGTGTTTAGGTAACCGAGCCCTTGGGCTGATCTTGAGGAATTGATAGCCCGGGGAAGAAGAACCTACATTAAGGAACTAGTTACAGTAATAAGCAATGTTAGGGAAGTGATAGGTAGGAAAGGAGAAGATGACATAGTCCAGGTAATTAGAGAAAACTTTCTGGAGTTAGAACTTGATTTGAAAACTAGGTACAGAGAGAATGACTAAGGGGTGCTGGCTCTAAAGTCAGGTTTCCTGAGTTTGAATCCTGGTTCTACTTTAGTTTTTCATTTATAAAATAGGGATACTGGCTAACATTTATTGAACACATACTAAGCATTGTTAAAAGTGCTTTTCATATATTACTTTAATCTTCATTGTAACCCAAATGTTTTAGATATTCCTAAACCTTTTTTATAACTGGGTAGGCTGTCGGTTAGTAACTTTTCTTGAGGTCACATGGTTAGAAAGTAATGAATCAAGGAACTGAACCAGCCATTTTGAACCATCCAGGACTGCTTGTAATCGTTAACGATAATATTACTGTTGGAAGCATCAAGTGAGAACATGTGACAAGTGTAGGGCCTTATTTATAGTCACTGATCATTACGTGCTAGCCATCTCATAGACCTGAGAACACTGCAGGGAGATTGGGATGGCCTGCTGGAGTACACAGCTGAGCACAGGACTTTGTAGGTGTGAGTGCAGTACATAGGAGTAATTGAAGGCAGCGATTATGTAATGCATGGTACCCGTTTCAGCCACCTGCAGTCTCAGACAGCACTGTTCAGTGTCTTGGGATCAGATGCTCCTGGTTATGGGAAAGAAACATGCATCTGCAAAGATAGTAAGGGGAAGGAAAGAGCACGTAGCTGGGAATGGGATTGGAGGCATAAGAAGCTGGCTTAACTGGCCTCAGGGCTCCTTCTGAACCTCCCTGGAGAATACTGGTTTTTAATTTAAGGCTTTATAAGACTAGTAATTCATTTCTGGGCCATTTATTAGGTATACAAACTGTATTCACTCTGAAGGGTATGAAATTTACACAGATTGCTTATAGTTGAGTGTCTTTCACTGGCATTAGTGTTTCCATTCCTAAATTTTGATTTGCCCCTCATTTTCCTAAGTCCAGGGTCCAGGCTCTTTCATTTTCTAAAAAGATCTGCAGCCAGAATATATATTTATGCTTGACTCTTGACAGAAATCAGCTTTCTAGGTGACTTTGGACAAATCACTTTACCTTTTAGGGCTTGGTAACCTGATCATCAAATTAAGAATCAGCAAAAAGGCATCTACAAGTGTTCCAGACAAGGTACTTTTAAAACATCCCCTTCAATCCCATTTTCTGTAGTTGGCATGGTAAGGTAGAGGACTTGGACTAGATGTTTTTATTTAAAGGAAAACATCTTTAATGGAAAATAAACTTTTTGTTAAAAAACTTTTTAAAGAGATTTTACTTATTATTTTTAGAGGGCAGGAGAGGGAGAGAAACATCGATGTGTGGTTGTCTCTTGAGAGCCCCCTACTGGGGATCTGGCCCGATACCCCGGCCTGTTCTCGGATTGGGAATCGAACCAGTGACCCTTTGGTTTGCAGGCAGGCACTCAGTCCACTGAGCCACACCAGCCAGAATGAAGTATTGGTTTTTAAGGGACAAACATTAAGCTCCTTTAATATATTTTTAATCAGTAAAATATGTTGGTTAGATAAACATTGGTGTGGAGATACTCGAGCTATAAATATTCATAAAGGTCGAATTTTACAGCATTTGTCAAGCTGGTAATCCTGGTGGTGAAAAGCTGTAGCATAGGATTACCCCCTGGTTTTTGGGTACCTACTTTTTCTAATGAGGGAGTTTGGAAAGTGTACTTAGCTGATAAGAGTAAAGGTGCTTGTTTTTAGTAGTAAGTATCAAGAGGCTAACATGCATTCATTTATTTATTTATTCACTTAGCAGATTTAAGTGCCTTGCCATGTACCAGGTGCAGTTCTAACACTGAGGACAAAGGAACTAAGAAAAGGTCCTTGTCTTTGTAGAACAAGTATTTGCTTGGTACAGCGGGTGGGAAGAAGGCAGAATATGAATGAACAAGTTGGATTTCAAGTTGTAAGTATTTTGAAAAATAACATGGAGTCAATGGGATAGAGTGTGAAGGTAGGGTTGGAGTAGAGGGATGTTTTTAGATGGGTGGACTGCGAGGGAACTGGAGAAAGAACATTCCAGTCTGAGCTTGGGACAAAAAGGCTAAGGCTAGTGTGCTGGAGCATAGTTAGGGGTGGGAGTAAAGAGTTGGGGAGGGGGTTAAGGAGATTGGGAGGTTCTGGCAAGAACCAGATTGGGTAGGGTGAGTTTGAAAGTTTAACAATTACAATGGGTTGTAAAAAAGCTTGGGAATGATTTAATGTGGTTTACTCAGTTGGATGAACTTGCAAAATGAAATATAATGGCATCTAGAGGGCTTTCAGGAGGTAAATCAAGTAATTAGGTTGGGAGATGGGGACGGGGAGTGGGCAGTGGTCTGCAAACTGGCTTCCATTGTGACCCTGAGAAGACTCATACTCCAGTCTCCTGCGGACTTGGAGAGATTCCTGTTTTCATGGAGGGAGTTGATCTTTTATGTTTTGGTATTTCGGAAGGAAGTTTATCTCCAGGGCTCTTAGGACACAAAAATATTTTGGAAGATCAAACTCAAAGGTGCTGGGAGGTGTTTTTTTTTTTGTTTTGTTTTGTTTTTTTAACCAGATGTATTCTCTGTGTAGATGAGTTGTGATCGCCTCCTGATGCTGGTCCCCTCCGAAGGGGGGCACATGGACTTGGTTGTTTTTCTTCATCACTGATCATATGGCCTTTCCTCAGTCTCAGTGTCAGCGTCGGACTCCACAGTGGGAGTGGACCAAGATTAGTGACCACCACGTGTCGATGTTACACTTCGGGGTTTGATTTTTAGGTCCTTACCTTTTTCCACTGTAGAATAAGTTATTGACTTGTTTTCCAACGTTTGATTTCGTCATGTCAGGTTTTTTTTTACATTTTTTTCACATTCAAAATTCTATTTTTATTTTAAAGATTTTATTTATTTATTTTCAAAGAGAGGGGAAGGGAAAGAGAAAGAGAGGGAGAGAAACATCAACATGTGGTTGCCTCTCACATGGCCCCCACTGGGGACCTGGCCCGGACCCAGGCACGTGCACTGACTGGGAATGAACCAGCGACCCTTTGGTTCGCAGCCCGCGCTCAATCCACTGAATTTCACTAGCCAGGCCTTAAGTTTTATTTTTAGAGAGAGGGGAAGGGAGGGAGAAAGGGAGAGAAACATTAATATAAAAAACATCTATCAGGGTTGCCTCTCCCCCCAGCTGGGGACCTGACTGGGAACCTGCGACCTTTCCCGCTGCGGGTCAACGCCCAACTCACTGAGCCACACTGGTAAGGGCACTTGTCAGGGTTTTAAACCCACTTCCATAACCTTGCTTCACCTTTCTCTTTACGACCCCACCCCTTTTGCGGGGGCGGGTGCTTTGGAGGGTAGTGTGTACTACTTAACGTCATTTCCACTCCCTTTCCTCAAAAACAATTCACACATTTTTGTCATGTTTTTAAGTTAGTGTTTAAAGCTTTTCAACCCAGTATTTGTCCGTCCTCTCTTTAACTCCTTTAAAAGCTTCCTTGTAAAGGGGTCATTCCTTGCTCAGTGAATTTGGGGTTGTGTGAAGAAGTCAGAGGATGAGAAAATGTGATGAGGGAACTGGACCCTCTGGAGAACGATGCTTCGATTGTATTTTGTTTACAGCTGGTTGTGATTAGGCTCTTCCTTCTAAGGTCCGTTCTAGGAATTTAAACCTACAGCTCTGGCAGATGGCGCCCAATAAAATAAAATAAAAAACTTATGTGCTCTAGTTTTTTCTCAGGGCAGGGTGGGGGTGTTTTCTCCATTTCCATGGCCACAGACACAGAAGCTGCTGCTTCAGCTTGGACTCCAGGAGGCTGGTTCCTGGGGGCAGGGTGGGGGGGAAGCTTATCTTCTCGGGACCTCCTAATGATTTCGGGGCCATTACCCCCCATCTGAAGCTGCGTTCATTAACTTTCGAGTTCCTTTAATCACCACTTAACGGAAAGATTGGGGGGACCTCCTGGGACTCAGGGTGACAGTATGGATTCTTACAGTTGTTTCTTAAGGCGAAACGCTTCGCTATTTTTCGTACTGGCTTTTGGGTCTGCATAAAGCTATCGTCTGCAGCATCGGAGGGCGTGTTCTGGGAGGTTAGAGGGGGAAATTTGGGGTATGAGGCAAAAACAGCGCAGGGTATGCACGTGGAAGTGGTGAGATAAAGCTTAACAAAGTTGGCGCCTTGAAGCTAAAGACTGCCACACCTGGCCCTAACTTGCTTCGCCTAATGGCGGGTCGAGCACCGCTGGCGGAGCCCACGTTTGTAGTTCCTCCCACACGCCAACCTCTTACCCAATCAGTGACTTCAGCTTTGCGAAATTGGTGCTCATTGGCTTTCGCGTAAAAGCTCGGCGTTACGTTTCCACCTCTTCCCGGCCTCTCAGGTAACTGGCGTTCCTGGCAACCAATCGGGAAGAGGATTGGGCTAACGCTGGTCTTTTACTTTACTGAGTGACCAATCCGGTGGTAGGTTCTCCTCCCCCTCTCTACCCAGCGTTACTGCTGCGACCGCCGCCATTTTAGCGTTTTGTCAGAAGCATCCGCGCCGCGAGGAAGCGTACGTGCTGATTTCCGTGCGGGTGAGAGACTTCGACCCTCCCCACAGTCTTTGTTTTACTCTGCTAAATCTTATCTCACTCCCTTGGGCTTCAGGGATATCTTAGTGGGGTCGCGGCCTCCGCACCGGTAATAGCTTATTTCGGCGCTCGGCATTTCGTGGTTAGCCTGAAGCGTCCCTTCCCCCACAACCTCCTCCGGGAATATCTTGCTTTCTCTCACCCTACTGTCTCACCCGACTTGGCTGGGCGTCTTGCCTCGAGGTTCCCACCGAAATAACTGCTCTTTCCTTAGACTTAGAAATTAAAACCCCGTTTCGAGAATTTCTCAGGCCTTCAGGTCCTGATGTCTTAGCTCATGAGTCTGAAGCCCCCTGTCTCTGGCCACGCATTTCTCCATTATGCAGGAGCTCCAAGGGAGGCGTTCCCCATTCCAGCACTTCCTGTAATCTCACCCCTCGATATCTGGCCCTAGTCGCCGGTTTACTGCTTCCAAAAGAAATTCTAAATTTTAGAGTCTAAAACGTAGCTATTATAAGGCCCACTTTTCCGGAAATGGTAGATACTCGGTTATGAGAGGAGGAGCTAATCCATAATTTCAGGCAGTCAGTCCAGCCAGCCAGTAGTTAGACCTTCGTTTTATGTCATAATAGATAGAAAAGCCCAGTTCCCTCAGCGCTGCGTTTATGCCCTCACTTTCATTTCAACTCCCGTTTGAATCTATTATCCACTTCTTACCGAACCCTTTGTGTATTAAGTACCATCTCTGTTACACATCTCTTGTTCTTAATTGGTCTATAGGCACTACTGTAGGGGGCCTCCGTATTCCCATTTTCTTTGGTACTCTTTGGAAGTGGGTGAGTGAAAGACGGAAAAGCTGTTTGGAAATATTTGGTAGAGTGAAAGGACATGCCAATATATATATGTATATGTATATATATGTGTGTGTATATATATATTTTTAATTGATGTGGGCCTAAGGTCTTGTTAAAATTGTTTCTCATCCAGGCAGAGATGGTGAAGCTGTTCATAGGAAACCTGCCCCGGGAGGCCACAGAGCAGGAGATCCGAACGCTCTTCGAGCAGTATGGCAAGGTGCTGGAGTGTGACATCATTAAGAACTACGGCTTTGTGCACATAGAGGACAAGACGGCGGCAGAGGATGCCATCCGCAACCTGCACCACTACAAGCTGCACGGGGTGAACATCAACGTGGAAGCCAGCAAGAATAAGAGCAAAACCTCCACAAAGTTGCATGTGGGCAACATCAGTCCCACCTGTACCAACAAAGAGCTTCGGGCCAAGTTTGAGGAGTACGGTCCAGTCATTGAATGTGACATCGTGAAAGATTATGCCTTTGTACACATGGAGCGGGCAGAGGATGCCGTGGAGGCCATCAGGGGCCTTGACAACACAGAGTTTCAAGGTGAACCACCACCCTTTTTGGGAAGAAGGCTGAATACAAGGCTATGTGCAGAAATAGGTTGGATAAGATAAGTAAAAGGGGGGGGTTTGTGGTAGAGGTTCAGCTGGTGGCTGGCTGATGTTAAAGGATTAAGTGTGGGTAATGGACCTAAAATAGAGAATGCTTGGGATTTAGAGGCTTTACCTTAGGGGAATCAAGACTCGGGGGAATAAACCAGTTGGCTTTAGTTTTGAGCCCCTGAGGCTTTTATGCTTGTTAGTGCAGAAATTCTTTCCTCTGAAGGTTTGTCCAGTTATGTTGTCTTTGCAGGGGGAGGGGGTAGTAGGGCCCATGGTAGTTTTTCATTCTCAATTTATTGCCTCAGCATAGTACAGGCATACCTCAGATACATTGTAGGTTTAGTTCCAGGTCATTGTAATAAAGTGAGTATTGCCAGAAAGGGAGTCAGAGCAGGTTTGGTGGTGGATGGTCTTACCTAAAATTGGAGGGGGAAGAAAAGCAACATCTGGGAAGCACAATAAAGCAAGGTATGTCTGTATCAACATTGTTTTTTATTTTATATATAAAGAACCTGGCAAAAGCTGTTTAAGTGACACATTTAAGAGTAGAAACCCTGTTTAGCTCCTCCACCTTATCCCCACTCAACTTTTCAGTAAAGATAACTAGCGATTAGATAAACTGGTGCCTTTAAAGGGCTGCGGCTCTTGTTGCCTGTACCAAGAGGTTCTATTTTGACGATGAGGCTAATTTCAGGAGTTTCCGAGGAGGAGGTATTGAGATTTTGTGGGGGAGGACAGTAATGGCAGTGCCTTTATACTGGTGGGGGGGTGGACTTTAACATCCTTTGTGAATAGAGCACTTAGATGGGTGTTACCTTGCAGCCTTGACTAGGTGGATCGATTTGGTGTGCGTGGAGGGCAGCGTGAGTGATACTGTGGAATGTCACTTTGGGAGGTGTCTTTTCTTGGTTTAAGGTCTAAGCGTCTGTGGCAAGAGTGGCAGCCATGAGGGGACTGGTAACCATGGTGAGGTAACTTCTTTCACCGCCCCCCTCCTTTGGGTCCCCAGTGTCAAAAAAAAAGAGCCTTGTCCCTTTGATCCTCACTATTTCCAAATTATTGGGTATTTCCACAACTCCTTGCTCTGTTTTTAATCTACATTCCTACCTTTTTTAGCCCAAAACGAGGTAGTGGCTGCTGTTTTCGCTCAGCACTCCTGTTGAGTAATTGCTGCTACGTTTGCTGTTTATTTCCTTTAAATTGGACCTTTCTTAGAACTGGAGGTCTGATCATCGCTCTCCCAAGTAACCGGTGCTCTGTGTCATGGGTATTGCTGTGCTTATTAAGGAGAAGTGTCATAGGTCCCTCGGGTCTAGTTTGTTTTCCTTTTTTAATTGGTAAGTTGAGAATTATTTTGTGTCAACAACTTAATTGAGAACAAAGGCTGCTCTTGTGGAGGGTTTGTGGTCTGATACTAATTTTTGGACGAGGAGAGGTGGTGGTGTCTGCTTGTAGTAGTTACCTGTGTGAGAGAGGAACAGTGTGGATTGGTTCAGGACAAACCCTTTAGCATTTGAACTCTAGGCTATTTGCCTTATTTTTCTTACTAGTCATTCTCCTTAATACTATCTAGTAGAGTTCTAAGTGTATGCAGGGTAGCGGTGTTTATTAGTGCTCTCTTTCTTTTTCATTTTCTCAGTATTAGGCATACAGCTTGGTCCTCTGCATAAGGGGACTCCCATCCTCAGGTTGAAAACTACAGTTGACCCTTGGATAATACAGGTTTGAATTTCAGAGGCATAAGTGGGCCCATGCAGTTCAAACCCATGTTGTTCAAGGGTGAACTGTTTTTATTGTTTGCCCATTTAAAAAATTATATTTTAGATTTTTTAAAAACTTAACTTTTTTCCCTAGATTGTATTAGGGCATTTATTAAGGATTTTTTATGTTTTGAATGTGCTTGGTTGGTTCCTTGGTTACACTTATTTTCTCTGATTTTGTTAGGTGCCCAAATGGCCCTTTGGGCAAATGCCTGAAGGACACAGGTTAGTACTTTAAAGCATTCAAGTATTTAATTGCATATCTTAACTCTTAACCTGCAGCCTTTACTTACCAGATGTAATGTTTAAAACAGGACTTTTTTTTGTATTTTGGTCCTTCCACCACTTTTCCCTTTTGTAGCCTCCCAGAACCTAACTTTAATTTCGTAGGTGAATTGTGTATTTACTGTTTTCTGTAATGTTAGATGAATAGGTGACCTGTTGACTCTCCCCTGGTTCTAACCATTCATTTCTTTGACATCTGACATGTTTGGTTACATCTCACAGCCAGTTGCGTTAGAAAGTTTTTTTAAATTTTACTCACCATGAAATTGGTAGATTATGTTAAGTAGAAACACTTCTGTGAAAAGGTTTAAACCTTAAACTTTTCTAGAAAAGTTTTTTTTGGTTAGGTTTTCAGAAGTGATGTTTTGCATTTTCAGAATGCAAATTGTAGTTTTCAGCAAAAATAGTCATAAGTGCCTATTCTTAGAATCTCAAATCCCTAGTTTAAGGTTTTTGAAAAAGTAGTTTAATCTTGCTCAAATGAACAGTTTGATCCACTGCCTGATATTACTGGTTACTCTCCACTTTTCTATTCCCCCCCTTTTCTTCCGTGGTTTTCATAATCTTTAAAAAAAATTCAGGCACCTTGTGAATTCCCTGCCCTATTTCCTTTGATTCTACTAGAGGTCATCACAGTTAGTTGTCAGGTTGTAAAATATCCTTGTTAGGATAAGTAACAGAACCAGCATTTTAAAGAACCCAGTTAAAGGGGGGGCAGTCCTTCAATGTACAATTTATTCCTCTTCCCCTAGTTCATGAATGTTTTTTCCAAAAATCTGAAAATTGCTTATCACAGCTGCAGATCAAGTCTGGATCAGTCTCTGTCAGCGGTAACTTCGTACTCTATTCTTTGGTTTTGGAGTGGGCTGAGAGTCTGGGGGACTGCTCTTTGCATTCTCCTGCCTAATGAAATCAGAGTCTTGATAGTGAAGATTGGAGGTTCCAGAATCTTGTCCGAGCACTCTCGTGGTTTCTTTTGACATTGGGCCACTGTTCAGAGTAGTTTTTGTCTACAGTTACTTGGCAAAGACATAGATGCTTGTTTTTGAGTGAAAGTTTTTTCCTTAAGAATTAAACTAGTGTTAGGTGTTAGAGCGAAAACATTTCTTCATCTAATCTTTGAAATCAGGTCATTATACTAAATTTATATACTGGACTTATAAAAAAATCTTTGTGGCATTGAGTCCTACGTTACTGTTGTCTAGGTAAAGCCATTGCTATGACCAGTATCTGGGGTAGGGGCTGGGGCTATGATTAAGAGTGATAGCAACCCTTCTTGCGTCTGTTTCTTCAAGGCAAACGAATGCACGTGCAGTTGTCCACCAGCCGGCTTAGGACTGCGCCCGGGATGGGAGACCAGAGCGGCTGCTATCGGTGCGGGAAAGAGGGGCACTGGTCCAAAGAGTGTCCGATAGATCGTTCGGGCCGCGTGGCAGACTTTACCGAGCAATATAATGAGCAGTACGGAGCAGTGCGCACACCTTACACCATGGGCTACGGGGATTCGTTGTATTACAACAACGCGTACGGAGCGCTCGATGCCTACTACAAGCGCTGCCGTGCTGCCCGGTCCTATGAGGCAGTGGCGGCTGCAGCTGCTTCTGCGTATAATTACGCAGAGCAGACCCTGTCCCATCTGCCACAAGTCCAGAACACAGCCATGGCCAGTCACCTCACCTCCACCTCTCTCGATCCCTACGATAGACACCTGTTGCCGACCTCAGGAGCTGCTGCTACAGCTGCTGCTGCTGCAGCAGCCGCTGCTGCTGTTACTGCAGCTTCCTCTTCATATTACGGGCGGGATCGGAGCCCCCTGCGTCGCGCTACAGCCCCAGTCCCCACTGTTGGAGAGGGCTACGGTTACGGGCATGACAGTGAGTTGTCCCAAGCTTCGGCAGCCGCGCGGAATTCCCTGTACAACATGGCCCGGTATGAACGGGAGCAGTATGCGGATCGGGCGCGGTATTCAGCCTTTTAAAGCTTGAGGTGAGAGCGGTGGGGTGTCACTTGTTCTGGTTTTGCCGTCCTTCCTGCAGCCTAAAGGCTCCAGTTAGGCTGCCCTGCTTGCTTGCTTTTGCAGGGTTATGGTAAGGTTACTAGCATGGTTTAGAGGCTAGGGAAAAGTCCTAACTAGTTAACTTTTTGAAATATGTAAACATACTTAGCCCTCATGGCTATTTTTTCAGGGTTCCTGGTAGTGGGAATCAATCTGATTCTGTTTATGTCTGGAAAAACAGAATGGTGTGATGAATCTTATATCACACCTGTGTTCTGTAATTGAACTGAACCTGAGACCCAGACATTCAGACTCAAGTGTGTGGTTTTTCAGAGCCTTTGTTGAAATTCTAGGTATGTGACATTACTAAGGTCTGCAAGTTTTCTGTCTGCTTTGTGCTGTGTGAAAGGTCTGACATGACCTGTAATGGTAAAAATCAGTAACTGTATAGTTACCTGGTCATTACTGCTCAGGTCCCAGTTAGTATGAAGACTACCCAAATGGCATCATCTTAATCTTGAAGCAGCGTATTTCTGGCATTCCTGAACAGTTCACCCACTAATGAGCTTTATAGAAGAAATTCACTTGATGTTAAGTTGGGGCAGAGAGGAATGGAAAAGTTATCTCCTTTTGATACATAAAATTGAGTCCAACAAAGAATCTGGGGCATAGACTCAAATCCAGCTTCTCCACACAGCTCAGATTCATTCCCTGAATAGAGTGCCCACTTCATTGCTTTATCTTTCAGTCTGTCCTGTAAGGGCCTGTTTACTTTGTTCTAAACTGTCCCCACAGTGTTAGATTTGACATTCTCTCCACTTCTTCAAGATAGATGACAATATAAATATGCATACGCACACTTGTTAATTTTATTCTTTGATAATGTTGAAATACAGTATTGGGAGCTTTGCCTTAAGCCAGCGATTTTCAACCAGTTGTGCCACAGAATTTACGGGATTTTTCCTTAGACTGTCAAATAAATAAAAACTGATAGCAGCCAACACAACAACAGCTGTCTGGTGTGAATGAATCAAAATTACACCTTTTTTAATCAGATCGGCAAAAAATACAGTTTTTGGTGTGCCATACAATTTCATTAATTAATTTATGTGTGCCATGAGATGAAAAAGGTTGAAAATCACTTTTAAACAGATCACTCCCTTCAACTTCCTACTAGTTATGGGCATTTAATCCTCTTGAACAGCCACTCTACCTTGAGTCCTCTGGCTTTTTCCTCTGCTACACACTTTGAGTCTCATGATTCATTTGGCTCTACTTGAGTACATTGTCTTTTGATGCCTGCCAGCTGTGGACTCTGGGTGTTTGAGATGGCTGTTGTATTAAAGGGTGACTCTCAGTGCCCTTCGAGTGCCCTCTAGTGTGTCCTAGACATTGATTTGAAGTCCTGCAGCAACAGGGTGGGTGCTACTCCGTCATCTTTTCCATTAGGGCAAAGGTATGTAATTTGCCCAGAGTTATTGGGTAGGAAATCACTCAAAAGGGCTGGAGAAGAAATTTGGTGTGTAGCTTACTCTTGCCCTCCAGTACTTCCTTTAGTTTCTTCCCTAGGCAGAGTTAGATGCCCTCAGGTCGTTTAGCTTGTTCAGTTGATGCTACATTTGCCTAGACTTTAAATGATTTTTAACTTGGACCTTGGTAGTAACTTCCAGATTCAAACATACTTTTGACGTTTTACCCCAGAGAGCTAATTGGAACCTTGCCCTTTTTCCTGCCTTCCAGTGACAGTTTGTGATGTGGAATTACCTTCTCTGAGGAATTGCTAATGTTAACATTGAGGGAAATGCAGTGTCTTTGCCTATGCTCATGAAAAAAAATTTGAGGTTTAATTTAAAGAAAGGCCCCAGTCTGGGATTGCTTGGCCTTCCCAGTTACTCTCTGGCCTTCAGGCTCTTTTCCCCTTTAGAGATTACTGCGATACTGTACATGGGTACAAGTAAGTAAACTAACTGAAGTCAAGTTAGCAGACTACATTGTAGAGATGTTCTTTGAAGTTTTAAGTGGGAAAGCCCTTTTGAGCTTTGCTGTAAAGCCCCTGTATTGTGCTCTCTTTCAGGTGGGATGTGTGTGGGCTGAAATTCCAAGCTGCAGTTGTGCATGAGAATACACCCTTCATGGTACCCCGTCTCCGGGACGTTCTCGGCTCCGTGCGTTCAGTCCCTCAGGAACTGTGGACCTTAATTTACCTTGCTAAGTTCAGACCACCTCTTCCTTTCCTCTCTCCTGCCCATTTTCCTGTTCTTCCTGTCCTCCGATATTTCTGTAGCTTCCCACTCATGTTCTGTTCTCCTAGCAGGCCTCGTTGTGTGCAGAAACTCTGGTGGAGGCTATGCCATCTCCCCACCTCCTGCCTCCGGTGGGTGTTGGATTTGGGAATGACCCTGGTGAGAGTGTCACTGCTTCTGAGTCTTTGGCCCAAAGGCTTGTGGCAGGTAGACACAGAGTTGGATCACTTTTTTTCTTTCCAGTGAAATAAATGGTTTTTCAACTTAGGATATGTGTGCTTTGAGAGCGTTCTTGCTTGGGCTTGTGTCTGGGTTCTTTATCTGTCCCTGAAAGTGAGGGGGAGGATGTAAAGTTTGACATTCAGCTCTGAGTGGACATCAGGGTTTCTTTTTTGTAGGTAGACTTAACAGGTACCAAAGGAAAAAGAGGGGTATACAGGAGAACCTAGGCAGGCAGCCTTATTGCAGTAAAGATTTCCTTCCACTGGCCCACCTTTGTTTTAAAACCATTACTTACTAGGAGTTTGGAGCTGTAGGTCTTTTCCTGCTTGAGAAGCGGTCATCACCCGTCCTTTACTACTTCCATTCCGTCCTCCCAGTCAATACATCTAGCTGGGCTAACTTCTAAGGAAGAGGTCTGAGAAAAGGAAGGATTTGAGGGAACACTATCACTTTTTATGTCATGTGGAAAAAACACTTTTTAGTGCCTTTTGCCATCTATTTGTGTAGATCTGACAAAATCCAAAGAATCCCACTAGTACCTCATTACTTGTACTTAAAGCTGTTAGAATACCCTAGCATTGAGTTTTACATTATTTAACAATGAGGATGGGTTGGTGAGTGCAGAGAAGAGCCACTTCTTAGCTCTGCTTATGCAAACAGACTGCTTTCCAGATTTTTTGGTCTATACTTTCTTGCTCCAGTTTTAACATATATGTATAGTAGGGGAATATCTAATTAGGGCATTTCCGAGAATCAATCATTCAACAAATACCGAGTACCTGTTGTATGTCAGGCATTGTCCTTTTAAGAAAACTGGATTGTGGTGATGGGAGATACGACAAAGGAGCTGGTCTTTAGTTGGGTGATTTCGCAGTTATTTTTTTAGTGCTTCTACCTGACTCATTCATATATGGCCTAGATGGGTATACCTTTGTTACTGATACAACTTAAAATTTTTTGTATGTTTGCTCTGTGTTCCATTGTTCTTTAATGCAGTCATTTTTTTGTTAATTGCAGTCTTGTTCTACCCTCAAGACAAATAATTGCTGAACATGGAAGCTGTCTTTGGTGAAAGGTTAAATGATTAAGAAAAGGGTTGGAAATAGTTCCTTCCTACGGGTAAGAGGTGGTCAATAACCAAGATTATGACTAATATCTAGGCTATGTTGGGTTGGTTTTCCACCACTTGGAGGTTGTGTCTATTTTGGTCCCTTTTTCTCTTAAAAGAACCATCACAAATCTAAACCTGTATTGATACACCCCTTGGTCTGATGGGTGGGATTAGCACGTTTTAAAGGATGGAGACTAATTTCATCAATTCAACAAATATTTTGAGGGATACTCTGTAAGCTGTTGTAGGTATTGGGGATACCTACAGTCCTGATGCTTATATTGTAAGAAGGGAGACAAAACATAAAGTAGAGAATATTTTTTAGATGGGAATGGTCAGTGAAACCTTCCTGAGGTGGTAACGTGTCCTGGGGGATTAAGTATGGGAGTGATACATAATTGCATTAGGAAACATTCTGTCTGGTTGAAACTTGAAGGGAGTCGTTCTTTCTGCTTTGAGAGCATGGTCTCACTGTAACAGACAGCCGAGGCAGTTTTTCATGACTGCCAGAATCTGGGCTGGTTTTTGCTGTGTGTTTCTACTATAGCTTAAAACTGCTTGTTAGAGGGAAAAAACTCTATTAAGAACAGTGGAAAAATAGTGAATTCTAAAACTTGATTGAAATGATTGAATTTAACTTGCTGATATTTCAACATTAAGTTTTTGAAATTATTTTTGTTTAAGCTTCCAATCAAATATAATCTCTTGAGTTGAGGCCATGTGGTCTGCTCTGTGTAATTGACAAAGTTATATTGTGTCTCATCTTTTAGCTCAGGAGCAACACAGTTTTTCAGAATATTGCTTTATTTTAATACACTAATTTTCCCATCATTCATTTTCTTGAATTAAATGTGATTCACATTGACCTTAGAGCTAGCTTTGCACTTAATGAAGTACTACTCACTAGCTGCCACCATATGGAGAGCACAAAGGTGAATATGGTCCTTACCTTGCCTCCACAGCAGCTTTCTGTTTAGGCCTTGGGTGTGCAGATCACGGGTATATCATTGGAGTTCAGGTGGGAATGGGAATTGTCACACTCCTGTAGTGATGGCCTCTGGCCCAGCCTGATTCTGGATGGGTAAAAGGTCTTAGGAGGGCAGTTTTCAGGATGATTATGGGGTTTGGCTTGGTGTTAGACCTCTTAAGGCTGACTTTAAAGTCGTCTAGGCATCCTCAAAATTGGGTTGACTTGGGTGAATGCTAAGTTAAACCTGGCTTCTTAACCTCTGGTTTAATGCATCAGAATTAAACTAGACTCTGAGAGTAGTGAGATAGACTTTGCATTCATTGTGGTCTTAAGTGCTGTTGGAAACTCCTGGAGGACAGTTTGCTCAGTACTAGAGTTCTCCACATGGTCTCATGCCGCAGAAAATGGAATTCCCAGAATGATGGCAATTGGAATTCCTTTGCCAGGACTGCTTTTCTGCTGAGGGCTTGGAGAACAGTAGCTGAAGTAGGAGACAGTAGAATTCCAGAAGGGAAGGACTCTGAGACAGAATTAAAAAATTCCTGTATAAGAAGACTGAGGAAATTTTGGTTCATTTGAAGAATTCAGAGCTGAATTACTGATGAGTACATAGAAAATAAATGAAAAAGGGTAAAAACTCAGTGAACAAAAACAATAATGGGGCTCAACCTTGTCATAATCATGGCCACAGTGTATAAAATAATTGTCATTTAGCTACATTTGGAGAATGGGGAAGTGCGGATGGATGAGTAATGAGGTGAGTTTAGAAGCAAAACTCAAAATTCCATAATAAAGGTCAGTAGAGAATTTTAAAAAGTGCTGAATGAGAATTATGAGCATCTTAGACACAAAGGTAAGGAACAGCTATTTTAGCTAAAAACCATGGCTTCTGGAGAGGATGATCGGGCAAGACTTGAAAGCCTTGTATTTGCATGGATTACTTTGATAAAAATGAAAAGTTTTGTCATGCTAACAGTTCTTAACACATTTCGTACCGCATAGAAATCTCTAAAATATGCCAGGGACCGCATGTTTTTGGGCAAACTGCATGTTATTTTTTAAATCATAACTACAGATCATAATGCACTTTAGGTGTTGTTTTTCAATAATTATAACATTTTATAATTAGAAAACTCATGAGCGGTCCTTAACAGATGGCGCACGAAACACGAGAAAGCTTGTGAGCGGTACGAAAGGTGTTAAGCCTTACCTGGTAGCTTAACACTTTCCAATATCGCACGAAAATGTAAATCTACTAAGAGTACGGACTTTTGTATTTTACTGGCAGATAAATAGCACTCCTGAGATAAAAGGCAAGGAGATAATAAACTAAAGGAGGAGAAAGTGCTTAGCTAATGATACCTTAACCTAAAATGCTGGATTTTTTTTTTTTTTTTTAAGATTTTTTTTCATTTTTTTACGGAGGGAGGAAGAGCAATGTATGGTTGCTTCTCACATGGCCCTCACTGGGGACCTGGCCTGCAACCCAGGCATGTGCCCCGACTGGGAATCGAACCAGGACCTTTTGGTTCCCAGCCTGCGCTCAATCCACTGAACTACACCAGCCGGGCCTAAAATGCTGAATTTTTTTATGACTGCTCTTCTTTTGCCTGACTCATCCAGACCAACAGGGAAACAGTGCTCTTTGTCCAGTGGGGCTAGCTATCTCTTTAAGGGCTGGGCCTGGCGGTTACCTTAGTACCTACATCAGACGTGCTCTTTGCAGCAAGATGGTACCTTTGTCAATTTCACTACAGAAGGAATATTGAAACCAGGTTTGAGAGTTCAGCGTTTGCTTAGTATAGAACTTCCAGCCCCAGCTGGTGTGGCTCAGTGGATTGAGTGCCGGCCTGTGAACCAAAGAGTCACTGGTTCGATTCCCAGTCAGGGAACATGCCTGGCTTGCTGGCCAGGTCCCCAGTAGGGGGTGTGCGAGAGGCAACCACGCATTGATGTTGCTCTCCTCTTTATTCTTCCCCTTCTCTCTAAAAAAATAAAATCTTTTTTTAAAAAAAGAACTTCCAGCCCGGCTGGTGTAGCTCAGTGGATTGAGCGCGGGCTGGGAACCTAAAGGTCTCGGTTCAATTCCCAGTCAGGGCACATGCCTGGGTTGCAGGCCAGGTCCCCAGTGAGGGCCATGTGAGAGGCAACCATACATTGCTCTTTCTCTCTCCCTTCTCCTCTCTCTAAAAAATAAATAAATACATAAAATCTTAAAAAAAAAAAAAAAACCCCAAACTTCCAGTCTGATCTATTTCATCCAGGCTGTTGCAGGGGGAACAAAGATACTTTTTACCCACTGGCTTGAGCTGGAGTAGGATATTATGATTTATTTGTAGACTTGAAATGATTTGAACAGCAAGCTTTAGTATTGAACAGTTAAAGGGTTTTTTTTGAAAGAAAAGCATCCAAGTTTCCTGTAGAATTTTAGTATGGCATGTCTATAAAATAGAAGGTCCAGCAAGGTAGGGAACCAGATTTTGAATATTTGCCTCAAGAAAAGAATTATGGGATGAAATTAATAGATTATGTAGTACATTTTGTCCACATTTTTATTTTGTCCTCACCTGAGAACATGCTTATTGATTTTAGGGGAAGGGAGGGAGAATTGATCAGTTGCCTCTTACATGCACTCTGGTGACCAGGGACCAAACCTGCAACCGAGGCATGTGCCCTGACTGGGAATTGAACTCATAACCTTGTGGTTTACGGGACAACACTTCAGCCAACTAAGCCACACTGGCCCAGGGCTGCCCGCTTTTTTTAATACCAGAAATTTAAATGTATTGGTATCTGTAGTTTAATTGGAAATGTTTTGGTTTTAGTGGTACATGAATTAATGATGTATATTAAAATCAGTGATAACACCTTAAAGTCAACGGCCTTCTGGATTAGAAGAAATATGGTTACTTTGCACGAGTACAAGTATATTGTGTAAACGGTAGTCTTAGAGATGGAATGGTATTTTACATTTTGCTACATGTCAGATTGTCCTCAAAAATTACTTGACTTTATATTTCCACCAGCAAAGTATGCAAGTTGTTTCCCTAAACCCTCATCAGTGCATCTGTTGATCTTTTCCAGCCTGATGGGTTAAAATGGTATCTTACAGTTAAGCTTATCAACTATTTTTATCAGTGAGGTGGATCATTTTTTTTTTAACTGGATTGTTGACACTTACAGACGTCCCCATTTTCCCATTGGGGATCATCTTTATTTTGTAAAGACCCATTTGTATTTCCTTTCTGTCTTTTCATATCCTTAGTCCTAAGCTTTTTTATTTAAAAAAATTTTTTTAAGATTTTATTTTCAGAGAGAGGGGAAAGGAGGGAGAGAAACATTAGTCAGTTGCCGCTCACATGCCCCCAACTGGGGACCTGGCCCACAACCTGTCCCACAACCGTGGCAGGTGCCTTGACAGGGAATTGAACTGGCAACCTTTTGGTTTGCAGGCCAGCGATCAATCCACTGATCCACATACCAGCCAGGGCAGTCCTTACCTTTTAAAAAAAATTGAGGGTTTTATTACTTTGTGGAAGCAGCGTATAGATTAAGAAAACTAGCTCTTTGCGATATGAGTTGCTAGTGTTTTTTTTTCCAGTTTGTCATTTTATTTCATCATGTTTTTGCTCTGCAGGAAAATGAAATGTATGGTAGTTGAATTTCCAGTCTTTTCTTTTTAGGACTTAAGGATTTTGCATTATACTTGGGGTTTCTGCACTTGAAGAATATAAGGAAATTCTTTTTTTCTGGTACTTTTATGGTTTTATTTTTATTTATTTATTTTTAGGTTTTATTATTTTTAGAGGAGAAGGGAAGGAGACAGAGAGGGAGAGACACATTTATGTGTGGCTGCCTCTTGTGTGCCCCCTCATTGGGGACCCGGCCTGCAACCCAGGCATGTGCCCTGACCGTGAATTGAGTCGGGGACCCTTTGCTTTGCAGGCCCCCACTTAATCCACTGATCTACCCCAACCAGGGCTATAGTTTTATTTTTTAAGTTTAAAACTTTAATGTATTTGAAAATTAATATAAGTGTGAGGTATAGATGTCTACCTTTGTGTTTTAGATGGTCACTCAGTTGGGGATCAAAATCAAATTGCTGTGAGTAAACGGATGAAAATACTGTTAGTAGAACATACCTCCTTTTCTGATGATAAGAAATTTTAGTGCTCTCTTGATGAAAGACTGGAATCAGCAGGATATAGATAGCTTCTCCCTACTTTAACAAACTGTTTTCCAGGTGAGACCGCTGCCTTAGACCAATTAAATCATAGTCTCTGGGGGTTGGCCTGTGGGGCGAAATCAGCCCTGGCTGTAAATGTGTGCCTAGAGTGGTATAAATAATGCACTTATGCTTTATGGAGTGGGTTAATCAGATTGTTGTGATTTGGCATGCCTGTCCTCCAGGGATTCAATCTGTAAGATTCAACCTACAGAATCTGCTGAAGAAACTCACCCATCCAGTTGTGACAGTGCCCGGGGCTACAGAGACCCACCCGTCTCTGTTAGGATGGATGAGAATGACATTTCTCTCCTCACTTATTCCTTCTCTGTCTGGTAACACTATTTCATCTCTGGTGGACAGCATGCAGACCAATTTGGGGGTAGATAATGTAAGTTTTAACTCCTAACTTTTGAAAAGAATTTTCTTTGGCAAATTACCCTCATTGGCCATCTTAAAACAAAGCTTATATGCGATTTTTGGGATCTCATTTTTGACGAAAGAGCCCACCTTACCTGATGTGCAGTAATTCTGCTCCAGTTCCATCAGGGTGCATTGCCATCTTGACTTGTTCTTATGTTTGTTCTGTTAGGAGTCCCATGGCCTTCCTTCAGGTCCCATGGCCTTTTTCTTGAAATAGGCTTCAAGACCATTGGTAGCCTCTTATGCAATATAAGTTATCTTGTTGCAAGCTATAGCTTTAGACTTGGACCAAGTTATGGGGCCGTTATGTTGGCTTAAGTGAACATACTGTCCCCCAGGTTTCCTAGTGGGTGGAAGACTTGCGGAACCTTTATCTAACTGGCTTTCTGTAATGCTTGTATGTCAAGGTGTAGCTTATGTATTAGCAGATGTCTTAATTTCTTGGTGTCCAAAGCCATGTTTTTTCTACCCCCTCTTGACATCCAATCCTGGTACATTCTCTTTCTGCAAGCAAAAACAGCCCTCCTCTCCCCACCCCCCGCCCCAATTTTTGGCTTGTATATAGACCAACGTTCCTATGGTTGGTCCAGTTGGTCATCAGAGACTAATTTCTTACGTAGTTCATACAACTTTGGATTTAGGAAAAGTCACATTAGGAACATACTGTTTTTTCTTTACCAAAATAAGTTATGAAATACAAGTAGTACCTGGGAATCATCAAAAATCAAGTTGGTCATAAAATAATTTCTTTAAATAAATTTCCTTTGGGTTTTAGTGTTGGATGTCTCTTAACACATTACGTACCGCATAGAAATCTCTAAGACATATGCCAGGGACCGCACGTTTTTGGGCAAACTTGAAGACAAAGACTTTGACCAGAATACAATGTAACTGCAATGCTTTATGGGTTCATGCAATTACATAGTTTTTCATAGATTGACCTGCACGGTTTCCACCAATGAGATCGCTTTATTCGATGTGGACAAGACTGTGTTGACATCTAAGGTCCGTAACAGATGGCACGTGAAACACGAGAAAACTCGTGAGCGGTCCTTAAGTTGTTAAGATGGCAGAAGGGTAAGAAATCTGGCTGGTAGTATTTCCCTCTTCACCAAGGGGGAGTGGGTAAGTCACAGCAGTGGTGTGCCATTCTTAAACACCAGTTGATGTGGAAAGGTGCTTTGTTTTGGAGACAGGCCTTACTCTTAATTTCTTGAAAGTTATTTCTTGTCCTTACCTCAGCCATTTCTATCTTTCCAGATTTCTTTCTTTACTATTCCAACCCTTTTGATCTCAGTGGAACATCCATTCCATTGATCCAAATTTCAGTTGTTGTTTACGTTTTTTTTTAATAGATTTTTTTTTTTGATAGTGCATGGGTACTTTTTTAAAAGACTTTATTTTTAGAGAGAGGGGAAGGGAAGGAGAATGAGAGGGAGAGGAATGTCAGTGTGTGGTTGCCTCTCATGTGCCCCCCACTGGGGTCACAGCCTGTAACTCAGGCATGTGCCCTGACTGGGAATCGAACCAGTGACCCTTTGGGGTCACCCTTTGGTTCTCAGGCCCACACTCAATCCACTGAGCTATACCAGCCAGGGCAACCTTCTTAATATTATCACTTCCTTGCCCGATTTGAAATCCATAGCCAATAACTCATTCTTTTGCCTAACACTTATTTTCCTTGCAAGCTCTGGGGCTACCCAGTCCCCCAGCTTCATCATGCTTGCTTAGCGAAGCTGTAACCTAGATTAAATCCAATTTTCCTATTCATTCACCTGAAGGGTGAGGCTGAAGGTGACTGGAGAAAAGCAATCTCAGTGACTAGTCTTTAAATAAATGATCACACACTGTGTAGACCCATAATTCTGCTAAGCAGCCACAACAGATCCCTGGTCCATCTCTTCCCTCGTGTTCACTCAGCTAATGACCTGCTTCATACTTCACTGACAAAACAGAAGCAATCAAGAGAAATTAAGCATTCTCATCACTCACCTTCCAGCATCTGCACCCAGGTCATGTTCTCTCTTGGTAACTGCATTTACGTTAGGCCAGTTGCTCTATGTACACATTAGGGCCCATCGTCGCTGCTGCAGTTCTTCCCCTCACATCCATTTTTCCTCTACTGGATCAATGTTAGCATTGCAGACATTCTGTTCTTTCCATTAAAAGTTCTTGGCTCTATTTCCCCTGCCAGTTATGAACCCTTCATTTCTTTATTCCTTTTTGTAGCAAAACTCTGAAATTTTTCCGTGGCTTGTGTCTCCAGTTACCACCTACCGTTTTCTAGTCAACCCTCTTTAGTCAGGCATTCCCCTGGTCATTCCATGGGAATGTAGCTAGTGACTTCATGTTGCGAAATAACACACCCTTTATATTGTGGTGGTTTCTCCTGTATGTTACCCTCGTGATCCAAACTGATGGAAGTACCACCATCTAAAACACTCCAGCCCAAGACAGACTAGGACATGGTAAACAAGTAAACTGTACGTTAAGGAGGTAAGAACTTTGTATTAAAGATAGAGTTGAGTAAGGACTGGAAGAGCTAGAACAATGTATATGTATGCAGATTACTGTAATAAATAAGGTGGCCAAGTCTCATTGAGAAATTGACATTTGAACAGACTTGAATGAGATGAAAGTTAGTCAAATAGACTCCTACTTTTTTTAAAATTTTACTTTTGATTTTAGAGAGAGGGGAAGGGAGGGAAACGATGTGTGAGAGAAACATTGATTGGCTGCCTTTTATAGGTGCCCTGACGGGGAACTGAACCAGCGACCTTTCAGTGTGTGAGACAACACCCAGCCAAATGAGCTGCTCCAGCAAGGGCCCTAAGGTTCCAGATTGTCTCTAATATCAAGGGCAAGAGTGGAGAGACTAGGAGAGGAGGTCAGATAAATGAATAGTTCAAATGAATAGTTCAATGGTCTTTACTGAGTGAAATTGTCTTGCATTGTTTTTAAACAGATGAGTAGTAGTATGTGATGCACTTTTCCCAAAAATGGCTTCATTGGGGTATTTTTTTCATACAGTAAATCACACCATTTTTAAGAGTACAACCACAATCAAAATAGAGAACATTTTTGTCACCCCAATAAGCCCTTGTGCTGCTTTGCCATTAATTCCTTCAGTCCCTGGTCAATTCTTAGTCTTCATCTACCTATTTATACCTTACTAGTATTTGGACATTGTTGATTACACTGTTCCTTATCACTTAATTCATTTGACTTCTAGAATACATCACTCTTGGTTTTCTTACCTTTTCAATTTCCTCTGCTGTTCCCTTTTCCTTTCTGACCTTTTGATTTTGGAGGCTCTGTAGTTCAGATCTTGGTCTTTGGTGATTCTGTGAATTCAATTGCCATTCTATATACAAAAATTCCCAATTTATATTTCCAGATCTTTGTCCTAAACTCCAGATTCATACCCACTTGACAGTATTGCTTGGGTGTCTGATATTTCAAACACAACTTGTATAAAACAACTTCTGGTGTCCCCACCCCCACCTTCAGTTATTCTGGCCTAAAACTTGGGGGGTGTACACACCCGCATTCAGTCTGTGAGGAAGTCTTGTAGTCTCCCTGTCAGCACCCCAGTCAGCGCCACCATCGTCTCTCACCTGGATTTCCAAAGTTCTTTCCTAATCTCCCTGTTTCTACATTGTCTTCCATTTCTTCACAATACAGAAGCCAGAGTGATATTTTTTCATTCTTTTTTATTTTCTAATCCTCACTCGACTTTTTTTTTAAGATTTTATTTTAGAGGGGAAGAGAGGGAGAGAAACATCAATGTGTGGTTGCCTCTCATGTGCCCCCAACTGGGGACCTGATCCAAAACCCAGGCATGTGCCATGACTGGGAATGGAACTGATGACCCTATGGTTCACAGGCCAGTGCTCAATCCACTGAGCCACACCAGTCAGGGCCTGATTGCTTTTAATTAGTTTTTAAAAAGATTTTATTTTTCTAGAGAGAGGGGAAAGGAAGGCGAAAGAGGGAGAGAAAACAGATTGGTTGCCTCTTGCACACCCCCAAGTGGGGACCTGGCCCACAACCCAGGCATATGCCCTGACGGAGAATTGAACCAGCGAATTTTCAGTCCCCAGGCTGGTGCTCAATCGACTAAGCCACCCTAGCCAGGGCTTTTGGTTGCTTTTAGAAAGAGGAAGAGGGGAGAGAAAGAAACACCCAGGTGACAGAGAAACATTGCTTGATTGCCTCTCATAGGCTCCCCTACTGGGGGTTGAGTCCGCAACCTAAGTATATGCACTGATCAGGAATCGAACCTGTGTTTTTTGGTGTACAGGGCAATGCTCCAACTGACTGGGTCATGCTGGCAGATAATGTCACAGCTACCCCCCACCCCCAGGCATTTCATTCAGAACTGGGCTACCCTTTTGGTTTGCAGGCCGGCACGCAATCCACTGAGACACACCATCAGGGCATCATTCAGAATAAAAGTCAGTCCCTAGACAATCCTATAAAGCCCTTTGCTGTCTGCTCCTTCCTCTTCTTAGCTGACTTTATCCTCCATTCCTTTGCTCAGTCAGCTTCAGCCACACTATACTGGATGGACTTTGTGTAGATCTATTGAAGACATGTCAGGCCCTTCCTCCCTTAGCATTTGTACCAGCTATTCCTCTAGGTAGTTCCAACAGCAGATTGGGGGTTTCAAGGTGAAAAAAAAGTTGACAAGTTTTCACAGCAATAAAAATGAGACTGTCTCTCTATCCTCTCTTCTCCATGCTTCTCTCTTAGGTGGCATCACGTAAGGAATTCCCTTGGCTTTACCTACTGTCTAGATTACGAAGATTTCCAATAGTGTGTCTCTGGCCCCAAGTTTTCTTTATGCTTAAACAAGCTGTGTCTGGCCAAGAACCTGATACTTAAACCTATACCCGTGGTTCCTTCTAATTTGGAGAACCCCCAATCTCTCCAAACAGGTGTATAGAGTTTCTCTTTGGGGACAGTGGTCATCAGTAAATGCTACTAGTTGTCAAGAGGAAGAGGTCAGAAGAGGAGAGAAAAACTATGTAAGAAGTGACAATGGGGGAAAACGTCTTGATGTTGCCATTACAGACTTGGTTTTTTTTTTTTTAAAGATTTTATTTATTTTTAGAGGAGAAGGGAGGGAGAAAGAGAGGGAGAAACAGCAATGTATGGTTGCCTCTCACACGGCCCCCCACTGGGGACCTGGCCCGCAACCCAGGCATGTGCCCTGACTGGGAATCGAACTGGGACCCTTTGGTTCTCAGCCTGCACTCAATCCACTGAGCTACACCAGCCGGGGCTGGTTTGGGCTTTTCATGTGCTAGAAACTGGACCTCTGACATTTTCACATGAAATTACTGCCCCCCTTCCTTTCATTTCCCTAGGACTTACAATTCCTAGGTCATTGATGCTGCTAAACTTCCTACAGGATGGATGCTCCCTGTCCCCACAAATAATTATCCAGTCCTAAATAATATCAGTAGTGCCAAGGTTGAAACCCTGTTTTAGGTGGTTTCACCAATTCCCTAGGCTTTGTACACCATCTGAAGTAGTGCCAACCAATGTGACAGCCATAGCCACATACAGTGCTATGAATATAAGATACCCATTGGATTTCAAAAACGTACGAAACAGAATGTTAAACACTCCTTTATAAATGATTGTTATATATTAAATGATGTTTTGGGTATATTGAATAAAATACATTATTAAAAATCATAATTTCATCCATTTTTTACTTTGATATTAAAAGTTCTTACGGCATTTTCTTCAATGTTACACAAAACGACGTTGATTGAGGACCTGCTGTACTTGCGAGCTCTCCTTCTTTGACTTAATACATCAAACCTGATATGTCTGAAATAGAAATCTTGAGTCTCCCTACTCCACAATTTCTCCAATTGTCTCCATTAGTTTAAATGCTATTACCATCTATGTAGCTGCTCCAGCCAGGTTCCTGGTAATCATCCTTGATTCTTCCCTCATTTCTCATTCCCCCTCATCCTTAGCATGTATTATATCAAGTGTTGCCACTTCTGTTCATGTCTTTGTCACACAGTCAAGACCATACAATCATTCCACAGGACTACTATAGTAACTGCCTCCTGGCATCTCATTTCCTTCCTTTTTCCCTTCTCTTCCTTCAATTTACTCTCCAGTCTGTAGCTGGGATGTTACTGGTAACTATAAATCATATTGTCATTCCTTAACTTAGAACCTTTCAGCAATGTCCCATTGTACTTAAAATAAAAAGCCGCCCTGGCCAGTGTAGCTAGCTCAGTGGGTTGAGCACTGGCCTGTAAACCAAAAGGTCACTGGGTAGACTCAGGTAGGACGCATGCCTGGGTGTGGGCCAGGTCCCCAGTTGGGGGCTTGAGAGGCAACCAATCAATGTATCCTCTTGCACACTGATATTTCTCTCCATCTTCCTCCTTTTCCTCTCTCTAGAAAGTAGATAGTCTTTAAAATGAAAAGCCACCCTGGCTGGTGTAGCTTAGTGGATTGCGCACTGGCCTGCTCATTAAGTTTGCTGGTTTGATTCCTTGTCAGGGCACATGCCTGGGTTGCTGGCCAGGTCTCCAGTAGGAGGTGCTCAAGAGGCAACCACACATTGATGTTTCTCTCCCTCTCCCCCCAAAAATAAAATCTTAAAAAGGCAGAGATGGTGGAACCGTTTGATAACCTAGGAGGACCCTTCAGTTGAGACTTGGTGATCTTAAAATGTAGAGGTTGAGTGGGTTTGTCTCTTGGTCCCACAGTTGGCAAGAAATGGAAGGGGGGGCTGGGATCGTTGAAGGACTGAAGAGGGAATGACATTACTCTTCCCTGTCTTCCTGCAGATGGTCACTATTTTCACAGCACCCTGTATATGTTCCTCCATAGCGGCTTTCAAAGATGTAATTAAGGTTTGCTTCTCTACTAGGAAACTCATGTCTCAATTTATCACCCAAATCCTGGTTCATAGTAGTAATTCAAATGAACTCAAGAACTTTTAGTATGAGAGGCCTCAAGGGACTCAGAAATGGTCTGTAACAAGAAATTTGGGCTTCGCAAAATACAGAGATTTTGTATCCACAACATGCAATTTTTCATGTAAGAACTGAGGTTTAGAAATACTTTCGTTCCTATTCAGCAGTCTTCTTACACTGGATGAAAACCACCCTTCCTAATGTTATCTATTGGGGGAAATGAAAAGATTTAAAAAAAAAAAGATTTTTTTTATTTCTGGAGAAGGGAAGGGAAACACCGATGTGAGAGAGAAACATTGATCAGTCGCCTCTCACCTGTACCCAGATAGGTAACTGAACCTGCAACCTAGGCATGTGCCCTGACTGGGAATTGAACTGGCAGCCTTTCACTTTGCAGGATGATGCCCAACTGAGCCACACTGGTCAGGGCAGAAAAGATTTTCTAAGGGAAAAATATTTTATGATTCTGCAAGGCTTTTCTCCCTCATACAAGAACTTACTTTACCATGTAAACTGTGCTGTCCAATATAGTAATCAGTAGCCAGCCACATGTGGCAAATTGTAAGATAAATTCAGGTATTTTTAGCTTCACTAGCCATGTTTTAAACTAAATACTTAGCTACAAATTGGACAGCACAGATACAGAACGCTGCCAGCATTACCCAGAGTTTTACTGGACAGTGCCGATGCAGAACTGTTGTGCAGAATCCAACTTCTTTCCTTGCTTATCCTGACAGATCAAGATAGGTTAAACTGCTACGTTAAGTTAGCACGGGGGACGACCAGAGATTTAGGTGAGGCCAGCAAAACCTGTATATATTAATTTCTTTGTTCTGCCTGATATTTTGCAGATCAATCACGAGGAAATCCCAGTATCTTTGCTTTATTCTCCCTTTTGGTAAAATAGGGACAGCCCTATGCCTCCTTGGGGAATGCTGAACCTGAAAGGGCCTTGTATACTTCACTGCCAGTTGGGGTGTATGTACTGACAGGTTAACCTCTCTAGATTGTTGTATCCTACCCCTCCAAAAAGCAGGGAAATATTTTGCTTCACCTATGTCAGGATTATTTTAAAATATGTGGGGAAAATGCTATGTAATTATATTCACAGGTAGTCAGAATTTACAGTAAGTCAACATTTTCATATAGGATACAATAAAAAGCTTAAGTAGTGTTGAGTCCATCATTAAACTTGTTTATGGGGATATAAATAGTGGTAATAAAATGGATTTCTAAAAAATTCTACAAGACACATTTCATTACAGAATGTTGTCACTGCCAGTCATTAATACCCTTCTTGCTTTTCTGCTCAAAATATTACAACTATCTTTTTATTTTAGCCAAAGTCTAATCCTAGCAGAATATTAACATCATGGGAAGAGAACTCTTAAACATACTTGGAAGTTGAATGGAGTCGACCTGATAGGTCCTTGGTGATGCTCTGGCTTGTCCTTTTCCTGATGCAAGGTTCTCTCTGGGGGGCTTCCTTCTATCACTGGAAAGCGCAGCTCTAGTTGCTCAGAAGGAGCATATTTACCAGTGTCTCAAGATGCTAGCTAACTTCACCCTTTGTTGAGGCCATGTTACATACCTCACTAAATCCTTCCTTCTACATCTAAATTTCAAACATCAATTCATTTAAATTTCGTAGTCTGAGCACAACTGAGAAAGAATCAGAAGACACTGGTTGTCAGTCACACAAACACAAAAACATACTTGTTAGAAACGTTTATTTGTCAAAATATTTTTTTAAAAAAAGTGGGAGTGGAGTAAAACAAGACTAAATTTCAGCTAACGCTGTACCACGATCACAGGTCAGACGAAAAAAACAAAACAAAACACCCCGCCCCCCACCCCAGTGGTCCTAGCAATTTCACAGGATTAGCCTCAATGTTAGAGTCCAGAGCTAACAGAGAAGAGTAAAAGGTTGCTTGCCACTACATGGTCATTTTAAAGGGTAAGGAGATGTTGCAGGTAGGGAGAAGGGGTCAACTCCTAAGGAAAGCAAGATAAGAGGGGTTCCACTGTACAGAAAAAGGGGATGCCAGCATAATCCTTACCTAGGGCTGCTCAGAGGCTGAGAATATAAGGAAGAGAGTGAAAGGCTACAGAGATTCATATCAGGAGGAAAGAAAAGTCAACTTAGAAGCATTAAATTAAGAAAGAAAACATAGTTGGTCACAAACTCCTTTGTTTACTGAAACATGAAGCAATGGAAACATCCCGGCAAAGGGGACCGCGCGGAGCAAGTTCTCATATATGACCGCAGCCCGAGGGTTCAGTCCACAATTATCCTACCTGAAAGAGAGCACAACACAAGAGGCTTACACAATGCCTGGAGAGCAGCTTGGCTCCGAGTGCAAGGGCCCTGGTCCTGTCCTGTATTCCAGAGGGAAAAGAAAGAACAAAACAAAGCCATGTCAGACTGGATGCAACATACCCCATGTACAATTACCCAGGAGTCTATTATGACTGTATACTTTTAGGGCTCTACTGAATAGCTATAATAGGACAAGAAGCAATCTTTCTGGAAGACTGCTGTGTTGCTGATAATTACACAGTCATTTTTTATCCATCTTTTAAGGAAAACAACCTCTGTGATATAAGGCTACTGTCACTATACCAAAAGGCAGACAGATACTGTCAAGAACCATAATTTAACTTCTGGGTCCAGAAAAAGCAGAAGATTCCAAGATCTCAAATATGGCAACTACACTATTTATTCTAAATTTCTTTCATTTTAATCTTTCATAGTAAGTTTTCAAAAATAATCATATGGGGTATCAAGGAATGTTCATTTATCTTCCAATATACCTACATGTCACAGTCAGATTTTGAGCCATACTTCTAGTAGTTCCCCTAACTGACCACATCTCCCTTACCAAATCAAGAGAAGAAATCCTAAAATTCTCTTAATTCTTTCACTGATGGTGGAAGCTCCAGACACCAATGGCTGGGGGGAAAAAAAGTTAACTCACACCAAGCTCCTCTACTTATTACAGACAAAGGGCCAAATCTTGGTCTTGATCTGTGCCAATCGACTTCAAAAGTTGTGATGTTCTTGAATCAGTTCTGCTAGGGTGAGACCCGAATTTGGATTCCCCAACAGTTCTGGAGTATTTCATCCTGGCAGCCTCATTAACATCAGGCTCCTGGGACTGCAACCAACTCAGGGTTATTCAGTCCGTTTGAGGTTCACACCTGGAAGGTAAGTTTCTTTAAAAGTCATCACTAAAAAGAGGTTAGTTGAACAACCACTGCTTGCAGTCAAAAGTCACTTTAAAATACCTATGCAATACCCTTGAAAGGTGACATATACTAATTTAACTGAAACATACTTAAGAGAAACAAGTTATGTGATGGATGATCCCACCTCATTTTAGAGGCATATCCTATTTCATGACAGATTCAGCTACTTTAAAAGTGAAAATCAATGGCAAACTGCACAAGCAGTAAGGTTATCCACTCATGCACATGGACATACACTGCTATACAACGGTCTCAGGAAATCCCAGTCTTGTCATAGCCATACAGGATATCATCTGCCACAAGTTCATGCCATATTTGCTTCTCACTATGAAAAGGGCACATTTCTACTGCTTTGTTTTCTTCTAAACATATACCAAAGGAACCCTGGAAACTCAGTAGTAACTAAGCTTAACTTTGCTACTAGGCTTCCCATTCAAGTGATTCTCAATTTCAAGGTACAAGGAAAACCGTGAGAATAGAAAGCTGTCACGGATACCATGTCCAGTTGGATGAAGAGATTTATCAATCTCTAGATACTCCCAGTTATTCTTGCCATTCTAACGTCTTTGGTGTACGTTTTCTGAAGTAGGAAGAATTAAATTTCCAGGGTCACCACCAATAGGATTTTAAACTCATCAAAAAATTACCTGGTTTATCTAGTTCCTTTCAAACAAAAAACAAAGATTGCTGGAAAAAATGGGAAGCATCAGGCTCTACATGACAGCGTCACTGGCTCTACATGGCTTAAGTGCCCATGTAGAATGAGATGCTCCAGATACTAATTAGGAAAGGACTTCATGGGACAGTGGCTTCGAGACATTCTGTTTCCAAGCATCTTATAGTTTTACTAGCCAATTGGAAGTCTAAAGTTATAGTTAAAATTCTCACCCTGACATTCATTAACTCCTGAACCTGTACTCTTCATCTTAAAGTTCCACAGTGACTTTAGTGGAAAGAGAATGGGTTTAGGAGTCAGCCACACCTGACTTTGAATTCTGGCTCAATTACCAGATGACTTCAGGCAAAGTACTTAACCTCTCTGAGGCTTAGTTCCCTTCTCTGTAAAACGAGAACATATCTTAAAGGCTTATTGTGTATATTAAATAATACGTACAGGGCACTCAACAAATGTTAGTTCTCTTAACTATGTTTTTGTAACCCAGATCTGCTTACACTTGATTAAAAAACAATAATCTCACTAACAAAAGGAGTTTGTTCTCTCAGAAGGAAAAAGATGAAGTCATACACCAAAACCTCAACAGGCCAGAAGAATCTGACTTAAGGAAGAGAGATATTTAAGACTAACATGTAATTTCTATCTTTTCGATACTACTATCCTGACAGCAAACAGGTGGCTTTAGCTTCCCCTATGCAGCATGGGTCTCTTTTAAGGAAACTAAATGGAGTCTCTTAACTGCACCCACCCCACTCTCACCTCCAGTTTTTAAAAGGCTGAGTACCGCGCTCGGTCCACGTACTGCTCCCGCTCATACCGGGCCATGTCATACAGAGAATTCCGTGCAGCTGCTGAAGCCTGAGACAGCTCGCTCTCTGGCCCATAACCGTAGCCCTCTCCAACTGTGGGGAGCACAGGTGCAGCACGTCGAAGGGGGCTCCTGTCCCTTCCATAATAGGAGGAAGTGGGGGCAGCGGCAGCAGCCATAGGACCTGAGTTCGGCAACAGGTGTCTGTCGTAGGGATCAACAGAAGTGGAGTTGAGGTGACTGTTAACAGCTGTATTCTGGACTTGAGGCAAATGGGACATGTTCTGCTCTGCATAGTTGTACGCAGAAGCTGCTGCTGCTGCTGCCACTGCCTCATACGAGCGGACCCGGTAACGCTTATAGTAGTCCAGTGCTCCGTACGCATCGTTGTAATACACGGACTCCCCGTAGCCCACGGTGTAAGGCGTGCGCACTGCTCCGTACTGCTCATTATACTGCTCGGTAAAGTCTGCCACGCGACCCGTACGATCTATGGGGCACTCTTTGGACCAGTGCCCCTCTTTCCCGCACCGATAGCAGCCGCTCTGGTCTCCCATCCCGGGGGCAGTCCGAAGGCGGCTGGTGGACAACTGCACGTGCATTCGTTTGCCTTGAGGAAATAGATATAAGATTTATTATAACTCATTGGCATTCTTTATCCTCCCCAAAAGGAAAGTAAATTAGTTGGCATAAGACACACACACATACATACACTCCTGAGACCCTATTGCAGCAATCCACTCTAAAAGAAGTTGAAGGTTTAATACAGATAAGAGCTAGGAAGTTTGACTCTTCATAGACCAGTAAATACTTTCTACTTACACCAGGTAGAACGGATTCCCTCCTACTTCTGTCTCCACAACTTCCCCATGTCAACAAAGAAACTGAAAGTTTCCACGTTTCACTGCTGAGACTGTGAGATTTTAACAGTTCAAAACCTGTCAATTTTTCCAAATCAAATACCCAACAAAAAACCTCAAGTTACATCAGATTTGGAAAGTATCTTACCAACCTTTCCCTGATTTACTCAGGGCCACATTAGGCCCGAGCATTTACCGCAGCTTAAAAACCACAGCAAACTTCTGTCCATCTTGTTTCTTCCAGCCATTGTAGCAGGTGTCACAGAAGGCTATGTTGGGTACACAAATCATACCAGGCTCATCATATGCTTTATCTTCAGCACATCTAGAAGTTATAAAGCCCTCCAGATTTCAACCTCATCCCCAATTTTCCAGCAAGGGTGACTCTATGCCTACTATGGAAAACTACCCGACCAAGGTCTCTCAAGCAAGCATTAGATCTTGAAGTAATACTGATTTCTTAGGGACAGTGTACTCCCATGTAATGGAATGATTAGCATTTCATCCTGCCATCTAGTTTACAATTCTTTATATGGGATTATCTACTTGTTAAAAAAATACAGCATTTGTCTAAAGCCCTCTGGGCACCCATACAAACAAGCCACATCCAGGGAATGACCAGCACTAGGAACAGCTAAGAGAAGAAACAATGTTTGCCCTGGGTTTGCATACCACCAAGCCCAGGGAACCCTTACTGATGAAAGCATCCAAGGTCTTTAAAAGCAGTTTGAGAAAGGAGTATTTTCGGCAGTATTTGGTCCCAAACTGCCTAAGACTTTGGAGATCAAGTCAGTGCTTTTCAAATTGTGGCCAAAACACAGCCAGTACAGACGTAGGGAACAGGGGCTTTGCATCACTCTTAAGGGCTACTCAGAACAAATCCCCCCTCCGCAATCAGCAAGTTGCTCTCTCTGTGACAGACCTTGTTCTGGATGCAGTTATGCGATAGGAGGCCTCGTGCTCCATCCGCCATCCTGTTGGAAACAGCCCGATTCAGGACGGCAGCCAGAACAGCGCCATGCACTGACCCTGAGAGGGGAGTGGGTTAGTGCAGTAATACCACTTTAGTCAGACTCATTTCTGCGCAGTGTCTAAGATTCCTACCACCCCAGTGTCCAGTAGTTACTGCCTCTAACTTAAAACCCTTTCTTTAGTCCTTGCCGGCACGTGGCTCAATTGGTTGGAGCATCATCCCATAAACTGAAAGATGACAGGTTTGATTCTGGTCAGGGCACATGCCTGGGTTGTGGGTTCTGTCCCCTGTTGGGGCATGTGCAAGAAGCAACCGATTGATGTTTCTCTCCCTCTCTCTCTCCCTCCTTCCCCTCTATAATCAATAACCATGTTTTCAATGAGGATTGAAAAAAGAAAAACAAAACCCTTTCAAACCCTTTCTTTAGCAGAAACAAAGGAGCTCAGAGTTTTACTTCCAGCTGCGAGCAAGGAGGCAGCACCCACCTCGCCATTGACAGTCAACAGATACCAAATGGCATTAATTCTCTGAAAGCAACATTTAGCCATCCCATTGTTTTCAGAGTTAAAAACTCTCATTCTTAGAGTTAAGGGCCAAGTGCTAACTATACAGAGAACAGAAACACAGATTTTTGCCCCAATTTATATGGCAAATGTAGAGTTCACCATAATTTGGACTGCAGGACTACAAACCACCTGTTTTTCAGCCATGCACGGTAACATGAATCTGTGTGACAAACTGTGCTGCAACTCTGAGGTCAGAGTAACCATGTCAATCTAAAAGCAGTCAATCCAGAGACTTAGAAGTACATTTTTAAGTAAAAAGTTTCAGTTTAACTTGCTCTTTACTGTTAGAGATTCTGGGTGCATTTTTTTAAAAGAAACAAAACCCAGTGATTTTTTTCCCTTGATGTTTCTGTTACTACGTCCAATCTTTGTTCCAGCTTTATTTAGAGTGGAACTTCTAAGTTTGGAAGTATCTGTGGCAAAATCCACCTCTTATAGTAACTATCAAAAACACTAGCATAGCCCGGCTGGTGTAGCTCAGTGGATTGAGCGTGGGCTGGGAACCAGACGGTCCCGGTTCGATTCCCAGTCGGGGCACATGCCTGGGTTGCGGGCCAGGTCCCCAGTGGGGGCCATGTGAGAGGCAACCATACATTGTTCTTTCTCCCTCCCTTCTCCTCTCTCTGAAAATAAATAAAACTTAAAAAAAAAAAACAAAAAAACACTAGCATAGAATTCTTTTTACCTAGAACTAAAAGATCTGTAATACAAGTGAGAAATTTTTCCCCACACACAATCTTCCTAAAGATTATAACTATGCTTTTAATGTAAATTCCCTGAAGTTCTTGTAATAACTGAAACATGCTGTGCTTCTCTATTAACTTAAGGAACAAGGGCAAAGACAACAGAAAATTAAATTCTACCACTCTCCTACACTTGGGGAGGACAAAAACTTAAAAGATTTCCTGAGATCTTCAAAAGTACTGAAATCCACTGCTGACATTTACCATAAAACTAGCCCAATAAAAGTGTTTTCTTCTGAAATCTGGAACAGAAAAGAATATTAAAATGTTGAGTGGGCAACTTGGGGTCCTAATTGCTGAACTCCTATCACATGCCAGGATCCAGAGGGCTAGGGATGTAGCTGATACACAAGTCCTTGAAATTAATGCTTGTTTACAAACTGGGGGGAAAACAGGAGACACCTGAACTCTTACATATCGTTTCCAATTCAGCTGCCTGAATCGTTACTTGGAAGGCTTAAGGATTTCCAAAGCAAACTGTTTGCTAACTCAGTAAGGGTACAGTTCACTGCTGCTTGTGGAGAGAAAGCAGCTCCGGAAAGACCGAGGTCCTTTCAGAAGTCATACAACGGAGGCAGAAGGCAGAGGCCTAAATGCCAGCCATTAACGTATAAAGGTTCAAGAGATGCCAACGTGGCATTCTTTAAGGCCACCTGCTTTAGCTAGCTGTAGAGGCGTTACTGAAAAATGTGATGAATTTGTATCTAGACTGTATTTTCTGTAAAACTGTGACGTATTATCTAATGTTAAACTTTCCACTGTCCTCTGGAGAAAAAAGAGCTGGTTATAAAAATGGCTATGTGTGTTACTCAGACTAGAGTGCTTTCTCCAGAGGGGTCAGGCTAAGAACATGAAAACCAAATAAAGGATTTTTCTTTTCCAGTGATGAGATTTTTTAAAATCTTATGGGTCATGTGTAACTCCGACATCCACTTCCCAAAGTAATTAAACCTGCTTTATTAGAACATTCCTCCCAAACCAACTTCTGACTGACTACCATATACTATTTGTCCCTATGCCTTTATTCAACTGTATATTAAAAAAAAGTAAGGGCACACATAAGGACACTACTAGACTATCTCTGCAGTTCGCACCTGACTTCCACTGCATTCCTTCTACACTTTGTTCGATGCCTGTCGAGAGAGAAATGCCATTTCTCTCTGCCACTGTCCATTCATGATTCCCTCCCCTATCAAATGAAAATAATTAAGAATATTTTTAAAGCTGTCTGAAGTGCAACAGCTTTACAATAAAAACAAACATAAATAAGAATACCACAGGGATCATTAACTCTATTTTATAAGTGGGGAAGATAAATAAGCACAGAGGTTAAAACACTTGTCCGAAGCTCTATGACTAGTTAATGGTAGCAAGTATCTACGACTTTCACCCCAAGCTTCACAAAGCAGCTAAAGGCCAGGGCACCACCGGCTGTGAACAGAGACATCTGGTGCACTATCTACAATCTCCACTATTTGCAAACTTTCTTACCCTTTTGTAATCAACTTTTCCTCTTCCATTTCTTTTCTCCGTTTTCTAGGTTTAGCAGAGGACCTTAAGTACTTCTTAACACTCCTTTTACTAGCACTCAGACAGAAAGTGGTGCTGATCTATGACCCCGAAAAGCGGCTGTGAACGTGTGGTCCAAGATTATACTGCCAACAAGACCTTGTAGAACAGTGCTGTCCAACGGAACATTCCTACGCCGCTGGGGATGTTCCGCATCTACACTAATACAGCAGCCATTCACCTCATGCCTTCTGAGCGCTTGCAATGTGTGCAGTACAATTCAGCTGAATTTTAAATCTTATTTAAAATTTCAATTCAACAGTTACATGTGGCTAGAGGCTATCATATTAGCACATTTCTAGAGTCACTGGACAACCTCCTGTGCTACTAATGACAACACATGTACCTTTATTATTGGTATAAATAACATGATATTTGCTAGAATATCTTACTGGAATCTCTTCAGAAGCAGACCCATCATTCCCATCAACCTAATTATTTTAGAATTTCTTTTTCCTTTAGGATTAAATAACAGGTGGAGCAGAACACAGTCAGTCAGTCCCTGACTTATGATGGTTTGACTTTATGATGATGTGAAAGCGATACGCATTCAATAGAAACCATACTTCAAATTCTGATCTTTTCCTGGGTTAGCAGTATGTGGTCCAATATTCTCGTGATGCTGGACAGTGGCACCCGGGCCACAGCTCCCAGTCAGCCACATGATCAAGAGGGCAAACAAACGATACCCTACAGTGAGGCAGTAAATGCATTTTAGTATCAACTTACGATATTTTCAACTTCCAATGGATCTATCACAAGTCAAGGAACATCTGGTTCATGGCATGGATTCTGGCTCTGCTTGAGCTGAACAAATTTGAGCACTGAAAAGATAGTCTCCCAAATCCAGATTCACCACCCAGATTTATAACACAGCGATTCCTCCAGATGTCTTGGTTCCCCTTTCCCACCACAGCCCATGGTAATAAAGAGTATAAATCCTACACGTTTTAACTCTCAAACATAAGGCTTCCTGGTCGTAACAAAAGCATCAGGTAAGCTACCACCTCTATCCTCCCTTCTCCATGAGGTACTCATTGGCCCATGCAGCTCAAACTTCCAACAACACTGAAATGAGTGAAACCTGAAGGATGAACCCACAGTTTGATTCTATGCAGTTGTTGATGATCTAAAAAGAACCTGGCAAATCAGGAAAGGGAGTAATTGTGCTTAAGAGTGATAAACATACAATGTATTATTTCCAGCTAAAACAGACTGGAAGGTACCACCCTACCAGCCTCATGGTCCTGTGTGCTTGCCTATGTCTTGAGCTAGACCCCACTTGGTTCTGACACCCAGACCCCAGAGCAGTTCACCTTGAAACTCTGTGTTGTCAAGGCCCCTGATGGCCTCCACGGCATCCTCTGCCCGCTCCATGTGTACGAAGGCATAATCTTTCACGATGTCACATTCGATGACTGGACCGTACTCCTCAAACTTGGCTCGAAGCTCTTGGTTGGTACAGGTGGGACTGATGTTGCCCACATGCAACTTGGTTGAAGCTTTGCTCTTATTCTTGCTGGCTTCCACGTTGATGTTCACCCCGTGCAGCTTGTAGTGGTGCAGGTTGCGGATGGCATCCTCTGCCGCCGTCTTGTCCTCTATGTGCACAAAGCCGTAGTTCTTAATGATGTCACACTCCAGCACCTTGCCATACTGCTCGAAGAGCGAGCGGATCTCCTGCTCTGTGGCCTCGCGCGGCAGGTTTCCGATGAACAGCTTCACCATCCTGACAAGAGCCTGGGAGAGAAGAAAAAAAGATTTCCAAAAGTTAGGGGTGGAACAGGCAATCTCGGTGCATTGCCTTTGGTTTACTCTTCCACAGAAGTTCTAGGCACCTTCGAGACCTTCTCACAGACGTCCATTATTTTTTCCCCAAAAGAAGAGGAAAGGTTTGTTCTTAAGTAGTGTGAGCTGTGACATGAAAACAGGGGGTCGGGGGTCAGCACGTACTGCGTTCTCTATCATGTCTATGAAACGAGGCGCCTTTAAGTAACACGGTTAGCTGTTTCACATCTTAAAATACTCTCTGTGGGGCAGGAAAGAAAAGAGCCCAAGCCAGGGCCAAGAGACATCTACGTGAGGGTCCCTGGTCACAAGGTTTTGGAGGGAAATCTGTGTACCTCTCCTACGTGAGAATTCACCTTTCAAAATACTCTAACAATAAAAAGGCTCCCTTGGCCCCAATCCGGCGACCCCCCACACCCACCTGAGAAGCGCAACCTCCAGCTTCTTCGCCCCAACAAAGACTCGACCCGACCCCTGCCCCGCCCCCTCTGGAGACCCAGCCCCGCCTCCTGCCGTTGTCTTCCCCAGACCTCCCCCAGAGAAGAAACCCAAACCCAGGGCCACTTCCGTCCGCTGAGACCCGGCCTGGCCCACTTCATCTCGCCCTCGGGCTCCCACGCACCCACAAGGCCCCCTCCTACCTCCGAGCGGTGGCGGCGTTGGCGGCGGCTCCCGCGTCAGAGAGAACGCTACAAAATGGCGAAGGCCGCTCGAGCCTCGGCGCGACCCGGCCCTTTCTCGCGCGCCAACTCACGCACGCGCGAGTGCGCGCTACCGCTCCCCTCCCCTTGCGGGCCGGACGACCAATCCCACGGCTGCATGTAAATGACTGTCCTAAGGTTCCGCTCCCAGTCGTCCCGACTTGGGGGCGTGGCCAGGTGGTGACGGCACCGCGGAGCAGAGGTCAGCCCGCCCCCAGCCCTGATGAGCCAATCAGCACTCTAGAAGGGGGGACCATCGTTTATACGTCACAAGGGCTCCGGACGCAACCATTGCCTTGGTGAAATCAGAAGGCCGGGGTGTCACTAGCCATCACAATGGATGGTGCTATAAGGGCCTGCTGAAGCGGGGGTGGGGGCCGGCAGCTGATGACAAAGGGTTATCTCACTGGGTCCCCTAAAAAGGGGCTTTCTTAGCGGGCTGGCCAACCTCTAGCGCAGCTTAGGACATTAGAAATACAGACGCGCCACATTTTAAGCAAATCTAGTCATTTTTCGTAGAGTTTTAAACATAATTAAAAATTATTTTTCATTAAAACATGTTATTCATTAGTGATGAAACAGAACGAAAGACGGCAGAGCTGGGATGGCTCTAGGAAGCATTGTATGCAGGCTACCCTTAGTCATGTTGTGTTTACTCATGCATGTAGGTGGGCTGGTTTTCTCTCTCTTGCAATTATGTGTCCTTCACAGTTGAGCACACCAAAGGAATACTTGGTGCAAAGGCCCAGAGAGGTTCCTTGATTTGGGTGTGGGACAAGGTCCGCACGTCCACACCAAGCTGCTGGACTAGGCAACAGTGAATCCCGGGGCGCTTTCAGGCGTTCAAAATTTAGCTGTGGTTCAAGGGCACCTCCTGGTGGCAAAAGGGAAACTATTTGGTGGATTATGCACTGTCACCGTGAACAAAGAATAGACGTTTATGAAGACCGATGGGCCGAGTTTATCTCGGAGTAGAGCATGCCACGATGATTGTCAATCTCCATTCCTCACTTGTGGTGGCTCCGTAGAATCTTTTCTGATACCATCAGGCACAAATTCCTGAGGCTATCCTCTTCCTTCCCAGCTACTTGGATATGTTTCTTTCACTGAGTTCTTTCAGAAGAGGCACCATCCTCGCAATTTTAACATTCATGCTTGTTTCCCACATAATTCTATCCACCTCTCTCCTTCCCTTCTCCTCCTGGTCATTTCCAGTTTCTCTCTACAGTCAGACTTTTAAAACATGTGTAGGGACCTCCTCACCCATTTCTGAAATAGCTTTCAATCATCTTCACCATTCTGATTTCTCAAACGGAGGGTCTGAACCTACTGTCACCCACCTTCACACACTGTTTTGGGTTCTGTTCTCCTTTCCAATTCCCAGAATTTCCTGAGGTCACCAAAACTAATGTCCTTTGGACAGTTTTCATCATTTTAAAAGTTTATCTCATTCGCCAACCTTTTACCCTCTGTCTTTATACTGTTTCTTCCCAAAGCTCTGACTGCACTATACTATTTCCTTCCCCCATCTATTTCTCTTCTCTAACTTATTCCCTTTTATCTCCTCTTCCCTCCCCCAACAGACAACCATTCTAATGAGTTCAATGGGTATTATTTTGTTTGTGTTCTTGCAAGGCATGTCTTTTTAGTAGACACTTGCTTTTTCCATTTAAAAACTATTTTATGTGAAAATGTTCAAAAAGGCACAAATAGGGAATACCGTGATGAACTCCTATGGACCTTTTACCCAGATTGACAGTTACCAACATTTTGAAATGTACTTTATTCCCTCCACTTTTTTGGAAAGGAGGAGCTGGATCGTTTAAAAGCAAACCACAGACATAATGTCATTTCTCTTATTAGGACTTCAGGATCTGCCTCTAATGAAAACATCCAGCATTATTTTTTATTATCATAAAAATAGTTTATGACAGTAAAATATTTAATATCAATAAATAAGCATTACTCAGTATAATTAATGTTTATTAATTTATAATAAATATTATTCTTATTAATTTTATTGGTAGTATGTACATGATGCTCCAACACCATTTCCATTATAGATATTTAATAATTTATTAATGTGATTAATATTCTTTAATATTAATTTTATTTCAAATTTCCCCCAGATTGTTGCAAATGTCTTTTTACAGTTGGTTCCTTCTAATATAGATATAAACAAGGCCCACTAATAGTGCATTTAGGTAAATTATTGTAATTTATGTAAATGTTTATGTAAATTGTGTGGTAGAACTCGACACAATTTTTCTCACTCTTTCCTTTTTCACTAAGTGCTATGCTGCTGTGTCACATCTAACCACTGAGTAAATAGTCTGTAGTGTACGATCACCATATCTTACCTATCCATCTCTGGGTGCTGGATATCAGGTTGCCTCCAACCCCCCACCGTTATAAACAAGGTTGGAACTAACATCCTTATGTTAATTATGAATGCCCTGATGGATCCATGCAAGAATTTGGGGGAGAGTGAACCTATGGTGAAATTGCTAGGTGTTTGTCTGGAAAAACTGTACCGTCTGCCCTCCCACCTGGAGTGCACCAGGGGCCCTGTGTCTCAACATCTGTGCTAATGTTTGACATCATCCGGTTTCCTAATTTCTGCCTGTCTGATAATAAAGTGACACACAAACGGTTGCTTTAATTTGCATTTCTCTGATTACTTGATACATTTTTTGGGTTTACTTTTCTGTGAATTTCCTATTCATGTCTTTTGCCCATTTTCTTGTCAACTTGCAGGATTTTCTCATATTCTACATATTAGTATCTTATAAATTTTGAGTATATTCTTTCATTCCACCAAATTGTTACCTTAGTATCCTTCATTGAACAGAAGTCCTTCATTTTTTAATGAAATCAAATTAACACATTTTTAAAGTTTATGCTTTTGAAGTTTTGTGTCAGTTTTCCTTTTCTACCCCTGAGTCACATATATCTTCTCCTACACTTTCTTCTATTAACATTCATGGTTTTACTTTTCACATTCAGGTCATTTTTTTTTTAAGATTTTATTTTTAGAGGAGAACGGAGGGAGAAAGAGAGGGAGAAACAGCAATGTACGGTTGCCTCTCACGTGGCCCCCACTGGGGACCTGGCCTGCAACCCAGGCATGTGCCCTGACTGGGAATCGAACTGGGACCCTTTGGTTCCCAGCCTGCGCTCAGTCCACTGAGCCACACCAGCCAGGGCACATTTAGGTCATTTTTACCAGTGCTGTTCAAATAGAAATATGTGCGCCACAGATGGAATTTAAAATTTTCTAGTAAACACATTTTAAAAAGTAGTATGAATTTTAATACTTTTGAAACCTATTATAGGTAAAAGATCATTTCACCATGTAATCAATATAAAAATTCTTAATGAAATGTCTTAAATTCTGTTGTTCCTCTTCAGTCTTTGAAATCCAGTGAGCAAGTTTGCACTTACAGCACGTCTCAAGTCAGACCAGCCACATTTCCGGAGCTCAGCTGCCATGCGTGGCTCGCAATGACTGTATCGGACAGCACAAATCCAGCCATCACCCTTGGAGGTGGTGTTAGGTAAGAATGCAATCCCAGTTTTCTCTAAATAGTCAATCCAGCCCTGGCTGGTGTAGCTCAGTGGATTGAGTGCAGGCTGGGAACCCAAGGGTCACTGGTTCAATTCCCAGTCAGGGCACATGCCTGGGTTGTGGGCCAGGTCCCCAGTGAGGGCCACGTGAGAGGCAACCATACATTCCTGTCTCCTTCCCTTCCCCTCTCTCTAAAAATAAATAAAATCTTTTAAAAATAAATAAAATAGTCAGTCCATTTTTATCTGTCCACATGTCCCCATAGATGTGCGGTACCTGCATTGTTGTGGCTCTAACCTGTCTCATGTCCCTCACCGCCCCCCTACCATTGTCATCTTTCTTGGAACTTTTGTTCCACTTATGGGTGAGGGTGTCTCCTAAGCCTTACTCCCTGACCTTGTGCTTATCATCTTGTGTGTCCCGTCTTTAAGGCTTCGTGCACTGTGGGAGCTCCAGCTGCCATGTGTGCGCACGCGATGCTCAAACACCATTCACGACTGGTTGCCTTCTGCAGAACCTCCACCTGGCTGCCCTATTCCACATGTTAAAATGGTCATTTCTCCATTCATTCCGCACCCCCATGCACATTTCCTCCTAAAATTTCCAATTATTCTGCCCCCCACCCCATGCTTTCCACCTGGTGTGTAAATACCCAGATTCCCTGAACACTCCACAATGTATGACTTTCCCTTCAAATAGTGAACACTTTATATTTGTACCTGAAGAAAAAGAGGTTGTGGCGTTGATGTAGTCTTCCATTCAGTCCCAGGACAGATTATTCTAGTTACTGTATTTTTCAGACTATAAGACGCACCCCCCCCCCGCCCCGCCCTGCGCCACCAAATTTGGGAGGAAAAGGGGGTTGCGTCTTATAGTCCGAATGTAGCTGTTGAGTTCTGTTTACATTGACATTGGTGAAATACTATGTTATTTATGTTAAATATTTTACCACATTTTTTGCTTTAAAATTTTTTCCTCTATTTTCCTCCTCTAAAACCTACGTGCATCTTATGGTCTGGTGCATCTCATAGTCCAAAAAATATGGTACATTTATCTACATGTTTCCTGTGGATATATCCGTTTTCCTTAAGAGAAAGGGATAATTATTCTGTGGGCTATCTGGTCTACCAGATCTCACGGCTGGAGACCATTCCGGGACTGTGCTGTGCTAGTCCTGGGCCTGTACACACCCGACCCTGTTGCTGTCCTGGCTGATGACAGTCAGGCTCAGCCAAGGCCCTTGGCCAATAACACTAAAGATGGGGCTGCTTTCCTGGAAAGCTCATCTCTGAGCCCCAGAAAGAAACGGTTGTGTGTGTGGGAATGAGAAACAATGAAAGAGCAAAGTTTCTCCTGTAGAAGGCTACCAAGGCCCTCTAACTGATAAGGGAGATTCCTCTTCTACACTTCATTCAATCTAGCATATTCTGTTGTGTATCTGTGTCTTTACACACTCGGGATGTACCTCGTGGCTTCCCAGGTTGTCGCCATTCTATTGGTCAGTGGACTTGGAACCCACCGCCTATCTGATCCTATCAGGGTGGACACACTGACCCTCTCCACTGGGGAGGGCACCTCGTGTGCGCCCTTCTCCGCTGTCGGGCTGAGCAGCGGGCTGAGACTAGGTTGTGGCCATGCGCTTCAGTCTTCCCTTTTTTTTTCCTTTAGTTTTTGAAAACAGTTGAGAGACTCATGAGTGAAGAAAGTTGTGCACCAGGGAAATAGTTGTTCACGGTTTTTTAACGTTAATCTGCTCGTTACCATCATCCTGACCCACGGTGAACGCCTTTGGTCAAAAAAGAGCTTGACCTGGGTCAACCCAGCACACCAGAGGCCATTATCAAAATAATGTGGTTCTCCAAGTTCTTGGAGGCTGGGGACAGAGTGGAAGCCGGACCCACCGAGACCAGAGCCCAGGGGAAACACGTGGGCACCGCAGACAGGCTTGTGGTCAGGGAAGCAAAGACACCACAGGGAGTAAGAGAAGCTGAGCTGTTTAATCACCTCCTTGGCCAGACTCAGTCCAGGCTGTGGTTGCCCCTGAACAACTCACACCTGGAAGTCACTGAGAGTCGCTGGAGATGGCATGGCCACTTGAGTCAGAGGATGAGGAAGGAGGGGCAGGGGGAGCCTCGGTGTCTCTGACTCCATCGTCCGGCCACCTTGCCCCCAGGTCCTGCTTCAGCTCTTAGAGGTTCCTGGCTGGTCCCCAGGGGCAAGGCAGCAGACGGCGTGCCCTAGCTGTGGTGGGAGAATGACCCTGAGGCAGGGGCAGCCATTCCCCACGTGGCCTATACTGAGGGCGCGGCACTGTCCGCACCGTGGTGGGGATAGAGGCGTAAGGCTGGGGAAGGAGGGACGCGGGGGAGGAGTGGAGTTGGGGGTTGCCTGGGTCCCACCACCGGTCTGGAATTAAATAGCAGAAGAGAAGGGCTGCCCTCGGGAACACTGGCTTGTCCCCACAGACAGTTCCTGGTGATGGGCTGACCTTGGCAACAGACCCTAGCAGCAGGCAGTTGTCCTGACAAGAGGGTGGTCCCTGTTGACAGTCCCTGGCAGTTTCCTGAACAAAGGGAGGGAGCTGGCCTAGGAGTCTTGCCCCTAGCTACTTATTCTTCTTGAAGAAGCTGAAGCGTTTTTCTCGCTCTCGTTCTCTGCCATCCTTGCCGCGAAGTACCACAGGCCCCTCAGCTCCGACTGGCGATACTGGGGGCATGGTCATGGCCCGCGTCATGCCCCGGGTGGCACTGGGCACCGCTGGCTCTTCGGGTTCTCCAGAGGCGGAGGACGCAGTGGCAATGGCTGCATTGACCACCCGCAGCCATGAGCTCATCTCTGCCTGCAGGGAGCACGGGAAGGCAACTGGTCAGCTTTAAGGTCGCTGTGCTGAGGCAGCAGCTGGCCAGTGGACCGCAGGGAGGTGCGAGAGGAGGAGGCAGAAAAACGATTTGACTATTTCATCTCATTGGAGAAAAAGACCTCTTAAGATAGGGAACATGTTTTGGTGTGGCCTTCACAAACATCCAGTTGGCAGATTGTGGGCTGCCTGATTTTAAAGAATGAGACTCTTAAGGAAAAAGAGAGGGAGGAAGGAGGGGCGACAAGAGGAGGCTTCTAAGAACGGCAATGGAGCCACGGGGGCATGCGGGGAGAGAGGGCAGCTCACCTCGTCCTTGGCTTGGAATAAATATTCTTTTCCATCCTGTAAGCTGTTGGGAGAGAGAGAAACCTCAGGGCAGAGCTGGGAATTTGGATTGGCCCAGTCAGTGCTGGGGAGGGCTCAGTTGCCACCCTGAGACCAGGCTGGAGACTACGCCTGCTGGGGCCTCAGAGCCAGACGGATACTTCCTGCACATTCTTCAGATTCCCAGGACAGGGCAAGCAAATCCTTCCCGATTGGCTACCAAGGACCAGGGCGAGCTCACTGCCATCCCAGGGCGTGCCTCCAGCTCTGGCTACTTGCTGGCAGACGTTCCCACAGGCAGGGAATGCCGGCGCCCTGCCCTCAGGTATCCCATCCGGGATAATTTTTCAGCTGGACATCGTCAGCCATCAGGCCCGAGTCTTGGAGCTCCCGCACCCCTTAGTGTGGAATACAGCTGGATCTGCGCCCTCCCTCCCTCCTCTATATCTCTGTCCCCAAAAGTCCCTGGCTCTGTAGCTCTATTCCTGCCAGCCCTGTCCCATGGCTACCCACCTTGTATCACTCTCACCGCCCCCTCAACCCCATCCTGAGGGCACGGCTCGGTTCCTACCCCAACTTGAAGACATGTTTGCGCTTCCGATAATCGAAGGCGACACTGCCCTGGGCCCTGGCCAGGCTGACAGGCACTTCCCCATGGTATGGCACTCCCGCGCTGGCTGCCTTCGCATCCTTGTAAAAGCCAAGGCTCCCACGCCGCAGGACACAGTACACATTCTGCCAGGACCTGGGAGGGACGGGGTGCGGGTGATGAGGCCGGAGAGGCCAACTGACTGCTGGCTTTTGTGGGGCTGGCCACCTTGGGAAGAGCGTGGGCGTTCCAGGACTTCCAGTGACTCTCCTGTCCTTGGGCCTGTCATCTCTACGTCCTCCTGGCCTTCACCTGAGGCCCCACTCTGCTCCTGAGCCCTACCCCACTATCCCATCCTAGAGGACGCTCCTCCCGCAGTCCCCCTGCCCCTCCTTCTAGGAAGAGGTTCCAGGCTAGCCTCTTCCGAAGCCAGTGACTGGGGAAGGCAGGCGCTGTGTGGCCAGCACCGGTACCTGTTGGCTGCCTTCTTGCCAAAGGCCTCCATCTCCTGCTTGCGGCACAGCATGCCCTCCATCTGTTCCTGGGCCGAGAGCTCGGGGCCTCGAGAGGGCAAGGTGGCGACCCGGGCTGACTCGGAGGACCTGCTCTGGGGCAGGAGAGGAGCGGCCGAGCCCTGTGTCCGGGTCTGCCTCTCTTCCTGCGGCCCGTTGGCCTCGTCCCCTGGGCCGGACCCCTGTGGAGAAAACTGTGTCAAAGGGTGAGGTGGCAGATACCCAGCCTGGATGTCACGCAGCCTGAAGTCCAAGAGCTGGGCCTTCCACCCCCATGTTTTCTTTGGGCCTCTGCCCTCTCCTGTCCCCAGCATCCCCACCACCCGGCTCATACCCCTCTTTGTCCCTGCAGATATCAACACCTGCACCTCCAGGAGGAACTCGCAGGCCCCTCTGGGAAGCTGCCCTGCTCAAGTCTCTGCTGTTCCAACAGGAGCCACAGGACAAGAGCCAGAAGATGATGTGGGAGTGGGGGGGCCTGAGACTCTGACTGGGCACACAGGGCGGCGGGGCTCACCAGTGGGGACTCTCCGTCTGTGCAGACTCCGTTAACGCTGGCTGGCTGTGTAGATGCTGGTAGCTGGGAGTGGGTTCTGGAATGGTAAAAGGTGACACACAACTATATAAGTCCTTGGGCTGCTTGGGTTCAGCCTCGCCTTCCTCCCCAAGTGTCCCAGCTGTCACCTGTCCCGAGAAGCATCGGGAGCCTTCCGGCCATCCACCAGGCCCTCTTCAGGCAGACTGGCTGTGGGCTCTGGGGCAGGGGGCTGTTTCCTCCGTTCCTCCTCCTCCCTCTTCCTTTTCCGCTCCTTCTCCTGCTCCTCCAGCTGCCAAAAAAGTCTGAGGTCAGGGCATAGAAGGTCTCATTTAAGAGAACCAGGAGGCTCAGCTCTGGTTTGATGACACACCGGAAAATATTCCAGAAGAAGGTAGGCATTAGAAGCAACTGGGGAGATGGTCTCACTTGGCATCGCCCAGGGGAACTGACGCCTCCTAAGGCCATGGTGACAGCCTGGCACTCTCGGCTCACATTTGGGAGATGCTGGTGCAGCGGGAGGAAAGGACCTGCCTTCTGCCAGCAGGAGAGAGCACAGGCATGGGGCAGCAGGACGGGGGTGGGGGCATCCGGGGGGCCCGTGGCACTCACCGCGGTGAGCTTCTCCAGCGCGCTAAAACGCTCCTCCCAGGCCACTGCTGACTTCTGGAAGGCCTCATGCCGCTTGATGAGGCTCTCGACTTCATCCACGGTGCAGCCCAGCTCAGCGCTTCGCACCAGCGGCTCCTGGCTGCACAGCCAGGCCTCTGCCATTCCCGCATCTCTCCCGAACATGAGCACCTCCAACACTGCGGGGCGGGGGGGGTCGTAGGAAGATGGCAGGTCAGAGTGGGCACTGGCAGAGCTCTGTAGCCACAGTACTTCAAGAACAGGGACACAGAGAAAGCTACTGCCCCCAAGTGGGGCAGAGGGCAGGGCCAGTCAGTGCCAAGGGTGGGCACCTTGAATTCCATGCCCAGGTCTGACTCTAGAAACTATAGGGAATGAGATGCCCAGCTCCTCCTCTCAGGGCCTGGTGCCTGGAGCTAGTTTCCCGGTCCCCAGAGTGGCTCACCAAGCTGGAGCCAGTCCATCTTCTCCTGCCACTTGTCCGCTGTCTCCTGGCGCCGTGCCTGCAGCTGAGACAGCTTCTCTGAGATCTGGGGGGCAGAGATGCGAGTTAGCACCCAGCTGGGCTCTTCCGGGTCCCTGGAGGACTCACACAGGGGAACCAGTGGTTTCTGATTTCAAGAGGCAGACAGTCCTGGGGGGAAGATGGGACGGGAAATCCCTGAACAGCACTGGGGGAGAGAGAGTGGAAGGTTTCTATAAAGAAAGCACGAGAGGAAGCAGAAAGACTCGGGAGAAGACTCAGCGTTAAGGCCATCAGGACGACCCAGCTGTGCCCAGGCCTGGCCCACCTCCTCAGCTGCATAGTGGTTCCTGGCGAGCAGCCCCTGCCCCATGTCGATGCAAGAGGAGAAGCGGTCGGCCCTGGCCTCTATCTCTGCTTTGATGCCCTGGTGGTTCTTGATAACCAGGTCTGCGGAGGACACGTCCCTGGGGACACAGAGACCACGTCACACTCTGCTGCCAAAACCCCATCCCAGCTACCAGCTCACCACCCCTGGAGGCCGCGGGCACTGTGGGCCTCACCGGGGCCGCTCCTGGGCATCCATCTGCAAGTTCACCCCGTCCATCCACAGCATCAGCTCCCGGACAGCCACGAAGAAGCGGAACTTGTCCGTGGTGTCCAGCAGCAGCTGGCGGCGCGCAGCAGAGCTTCCCTGCAGCTGGGACCAGGCCTCAGCCACAGCCTGCATGTGGCGGCCGATCTCCTCGGCCTTGTCCCCGGCATAGGCCTTCTGGAGCCGCTGGCCGTCGTCCTGAACCTGCTGGACCTGCAGGGCCCCGGGCCGGTCAGGCAGAGCTGGAGACTCCGAGGAGCTGCAGTCTCTCCCCGTCCCGGGCTCTGCTCTCCGGCTTTCCCAGTCACAGAGCAGAGGAGGAGCAGAGGGCGAGGGCTGGGAAAGGTGATGGCTGGCACCCAGGAAAGCCTTGTCACACTCTGCCCTGTTGGGTCCCATCTGGGAGCCTGGGCTTCGCCTGGGGGAAGCCCTTTAAAAGGGCTACTAGCCAGCTGGGCTTTTCACGAGAATGAGATTTGCAACCTGAAAGAGGGACTTGGATGGGTCTGACGGGGTTTAGGTGGTTGCAGAGAGAATCGATGCTTGACTTGTGTGGGACTGCTTTTAGTACAACATGGAAAATACTCTTGCCCTTGCAAGGGCCATGTGACAACGTCACGGGCCCTCAAGGAGGCTTGTCATAAAGGTGTGGATAAGGTGGCGAGATGTCCCTGGCCAGAGATGTTTATCCAGAGCAATTCTACCTCATCCCTGAGTTGCCTTCCAGAGGATGCCCACCCCCAGCCCGTTTCCCATGAAATCCCTTCCAAGCCAGCCCCAGCCTCACGTGCTTGAGTCAGACCTGGGCGTTCAGGGCCTGGATGTCGTGCTCGAAGGCACAGTGCCGGCGCTGCAGGGCCTCGGCCGCGTTGAGGTCTCGGCCGGTCCCGTCCGGGAGCTGCTGCTGCTTGTGCTGCACCCGCGCCAGCGCCTGGCGGGCCCCGTGCAGGAAGCGCTGCAGCTCGTGCGCAGCTGCCAGCACCTGACCCCGGGTGTCCAGCAGCTCGAGCAGGTCAGCCCAGGCCTCGTTGAGACTGTCCTTCCACTCAGCCACAGTGGCCCGGGCGGCATGGCCCCCAGCGATGAGCCCGTTGGCCAGCGCGTTGGCGCTATCCACGCGCTCCTGCCCGATGGTGCTCGTGTCCCGGGAGAACTCTCGGAATTTGTCCCGGAGCATCTGGTGGAGGAAACAGGCACACAGACAACTCTGACAACGTCCCTGCCGATCGGGGGGCAAGTCCTCTCACCCCAAACTGAGAACCCACTTCTCTCCCTGGGCCACTTGGGCGAAAATAGGTTTCTCCAGGTGGGCTGAGTCCGTGATCAGGTGTAACTGGTTCCCCAAGACTGTGGATGTGACAAACACCCTGGCCCCCAGCCAAGGTAGTAGGGGCACTTGGAACCATTAGCCTACAAACCGGGATACCCTGTGCTGCTGAGTTCTGTTGGAAAAGAGTGATTGGTAATTTCCTTTTTTCCCAAGTCTATACACAGTGCCATGTCCTCCTTTCTGCACAATTCTTCCACTTAAGTGGAAGACCTGGGAGGACAGCGCCAGCTCAGCCTGGCCTGCGCCCCGCCCCTGGGTGCTCTGTGCAGGACAAGGCCCCAGCCTCCCAGTGGGTCCTCTACTCTTCCAGGAGCTGAACTGAAGCTGGTGTCCTCCCCACGCTCACCGTCACATGCTCGTAGTCCTGGCCCAGCTCGTGGGAGGCCGCCACCACCTCGCGCTCCTGGATCCACTGCTCCAGGTCGTCCAGCTCACGGCGCAGCTGGCACAGCCTCAGGTGCTCCTGCAGGCGCTCCTGCCGCTCCCCGGCCAGCTCCTTCAGGCTGGCGTACAGCTTGTCCACCTGGGCTTGGCGGATCGATATCCGCGTGCTATGGGCGGAGGGGAGCAGCCTGGGACTTAGGACACACAGCTCTGACGCCCATCCTGTCCCATGGAGTCCTGCTGCTCTTAGCCACCTAACTACTTGCCAAGTCCCTGCCTCTCCACCTTGCTAGATGCTCAATGAGCCCCTCCCACCAGGGGCTGGGCTCCCTTGCTGCCACTGTGCTCACCTCTCTGGGTGGTCATGGTCAATCAATTCTTGGCTGCTGGCTGCCAGCTGGTGGATGGTTTGGGCGTAGTCAGCCAGGGCTTGCTCCAACACCTGATGCTTCTTCACCTCGGCCTGGGCGCTCAGCTCATCCTGGCGGACGGGACAGTGGGCATCAGGGACTGGGGGTCACAGGGAGGAAAGAAGCAGGTACACAGCCCGGGCTCTCACCTTGGCTTTCTCCTGGCCCATCATGTGCAGCTCCTGCTCGCCCATCCAGGCCTCCGCCTCGGCGGCGTCACGGTAGAACTGCTGGGCTCGCAGGGCCTCCTCAAGTCTCTGCCCTCGAAGCTCCAGCTCATGGCCCAGGTGTTTCCACATTTCCTGCAGCTCAGCCAGCTCGGGGCCTGCCGCGGCCGCACCCAGGGCACGCTGCCGCTCTGTTAGGTCCGCAATCCGTGGCTCATGGCCCTGGATTTCCTTCTGTAGAGTCTGTCCCCAGCAGCAGAAGTGGAAACGTTGAAAGGTTTGCTAAGGGACCCCCTTACACCTACTCAACATCAAGCAAGCCCCCTCATGGTCTTGCTTCTCTTCCTTCCTGAATCCTCGAACTTCCCCTCCCTTCCGGCCCAAGGATGTGACGGTAAAGTTCCTTCAATCCTCATGACCTTCTACTGAGGGAACTGCCCTCCTGCGAGAGGAGAGGCCAACCACGGAAGGCTAGAATGGCACACACAGCCTCGAGTGGGGCTGGGGGCAGGAGAAGGGAGAGAAACCCCAGGTCTTAAGGAAAAATGAACTTCCATGCCTGAGGAGGCTCTCAGGGCCTTTGCCTCTGCCTTTAGCCTCTGTCTCACCTGGTTTTTCTTCATGAGGAGCTGGACACTAGGCAGGTCCTTGCCGTGCTCCCTGGAGCTTGCCATGGGTAGGCGCTCTGTCACCCACAACTGAATGAGAAGGGTGGAAGGTGAGGGGAGGTCCAAAGGACAAAGTGACAGCTGGGGGTTGGACAGTGGGGAGAGCTGGGGGGAGGTGCGCCAGGGCTCCTGGTGTGTGTGTAGGGCAGGGTCGCCTCGGCATCTAGGGTAAAGGGACCTAGAGGGCATCTGCAAGTGTCCCTAGAGGGTTGACGTTCAGTGTCAAAGGGAAGAGAGCATACTGTTGGCATCTCCCCAGCACAGGCAGGGAGCAGGTTGCCATGGGGACGACCACCCCACCCCTGATCCTGGTGGCTCACAATCTCGTCCTCCACGTCCCGGTGGAACTGGTGCTGCTCGCGGGAGGCCTGCAGGCGCCGGCAGCGCTCCCTCATGGGCTGGTACAGGGCCCTGAACTTCTCCTCCACAGCCCTGGAGGTCCGCTCCACCTCCCCTGCACCCTGGTCTTCCTGCGCCAGGGCTTTCGCCTGGGCCTGGATCGCCTCCACCTCCTTCTCCCGTACAGCCATCTCCCGTTCCAGCATCTGCCAGGCCGGAGGAGGAGGGAGGTGTTATCACCACGCTTCCACCACCTAGTCGACACCAAGCCACTCATGACTTCTTACCCCGGGCTCATCCCGGGAGAGTATCTCCTCTTGGTCTGCTCAGTGGTTCTCAAACTTTAATCTACATAAGAGTCCAGGGAAGGGGGACGGGGTAACTGTGCCAGTTAGCAGTTTATTGTCTCTCAGTCCCAAATCCACCTCAGTTCCAAACCCATCTTTCCCTGTTTTGAGACATCAGAACTGGATGCCCTACCTACACAACTCTCCTTTGCCAGGTGGTGCAATGCTAAGCCTGGTCAGTAGAGGGCGATGGAGGGACACCACAACACGCAAGAGAGGAAGGGGCTTCTACTTTTGGTTCCAGTGTGCTTTACTTCTTGCTCCTACAGCAAAACTGCCCATGATGTGCAGGAGGCCCAGTGGCTCTCACGCTCCAGCAAGTTTTGCTGGCATCCCAGTGACAACTTCCTGCTGACCAGCTCTGGCCTGCCAGCTTCACACCTGCTCTGGCCCATGATACCCCAGCAAATTTCTATGCCATCCGCAGGCCCTCTCCGACGAGGTCTGAAACCCAGCTGTGGGGTGGTCTGAGAACAACCTCCCCAAATCTCAAGACGTACAGGCTCCCTCCTCCTGTCTTCTGCTGTTCACCATCTGCACCAAAGGCCCCACACACCTGCTGCTTCTTGAGCAGGATGTTGACGCTGGTGAGGTCCTTGCCGTAGTCGTCGGAGTGCAGCTGGGCCTGCAGGCTCACCAGCCAGCTCTCCAGGGCGGAGCAGCTCTGGGCAAACAGCTCGGCCCGGTTGGCATCGAAGAGGCTGCGGGCCTTGGCCTGGGTGGTGGTCTCCAGCTCGTCCCAGCGCTTGTGCAGGTCCTGCAGCTTCTCTGACACCAGGGCCTTCAGCTCCGGCTTCTCAAGGCTCAGCTCCCGCCCTTCCTGGGTGGTGGGACAAAGAAGTGTAAGTGTCAGAATCAGATGCTACTGACCTCTGCAGACCGGGGGCCTAAAGGGCGGGAGGGACCTGGGTGTGCGCAATAATTCCAAGTTCTTGTGTGTTGTTCTTCACAAGCCTTCCTCCAAGGTTTCAACCCGCCTGAACTTCCCTGCCTCGGTGCTGATCCAACCCTAATGCCCCTTCGAGGTGCAGCTCAGATCTCACTTCATCTAAGAAGCCACTGCGATCTTCCCTGTCTTGAGTTCCCTATCGCTTGTGGTTTCTAGTGTTAAATCGCACGTGGTCTTGTATTATTTGCTATCATTTCCTGTTTCTCAGCTCCTCCCCCAGCCCTGACCTACACAAGGCAAGCCTCCTGTCTCCCCACCCCCAGCCTTTCTGCTGAAGGACTTTTATTCCTGGGGAGGTAGGGGAGGTGCGGTCCGTGGACCTGCGCGCAAGGCAGGCTGGAAGTGCCGGAGTCACTGCCTCCAGAGCTGGGGACAGACAGGGAGTTGGTGGACAAACAGCATTTCTGTGCTTTGGTGCGATAGCTTGGGTGCATGCTCATCTCCCAGGGCGCCCCGTCAGGCCTGAGCCCCAGTTGTCCCCTGGGGTACCTGGGAGGGCCGTGGACCCTTTACTGACTACCTTCCCTGCGCCGTCTCAGCTCCCCACTGCCCCACCGCTGTTTCCCGGGGTCCCCTGCACTGAGTGGCCTGCGCTGGCAACCTGGTTTCAGGAGCTGCTTCCAGGGAAACACAAACCAAGACACGTGGCTGCTGGGCTGAAGACTGTCTGGGCCTAGCACTGCTCGGGTAGCTTCGCAACCTTCAGCACAATCCGCACTTTGGCACACAGTCCTTACGTGCTGACCAGGGCTTTTCGTGACCCAGCCAGGCTTTTCCCACCTTCATGCGTTCTGTGCTCTGAGACGGACTTAGCCCCGTGAGAAGGCCGTCCTGCTCTGGACCCAGGAGTAGCTCTTGTGTTGACCCAAAGCCGTAGTCTGGCTCCTTACTAATTCCTATTTTCCTACAGTTCTGGAGTCACTGTGGAGTCACCCACAGACCTAGAACGTTTGCTCCTCAGGCTGTAATTTTCCACCTTGGAGGTGTGGCACGGGAGGCCCCATGACCTCCAACCCTGGAAGAACCACACCCCGGGGCTTGGGTCCTCCCCTGCACTGTGGCCGGGACCCTGCCCAGAGGAGGCCCCAAGGGTTCCCTTCTTGCTGCTCCTGTCACATTGTGTACCTTGTCCACCTTGTCCAGCCAGTCCTTATTGGCGGCCAGCTCAGCCATGAACGCCTGGTGCTTCTGCCACTTGGTGTGCAGGTTGCGGGCCTCGTCATAGGACACATCCTGGGCCGTCAACATCTTCTCATCAATCCAGAGTTTCAGCTGGACCAAGCAGAGAGCAGGGATGGAGAAAGGCCAAGTGCATTGCCGACAGGGGAAGAGTAAGGCATAAAGTGTGGGAAGAAGCCACGAAGGGGTCACGTGCGCAGGGCACACTGTGGTGGACTCATTCTAGGCTCCAAGAGCCAGGGCGTTGTGGGAAAAGGATGGCAAGGGATTGTGGGAGGGCGCAAGGGGGGGCCGCGCCTCACCTCGTGACAATCTTGTAGGAAGTGCTGCTGCTCTCGGTTCTCCCGAAGACGTCCCAGGAGCTGCTGCACTGCTTCCTGATTCTTCCTGTGTCTGTAACGGCAGCCCCTTGTGAAACTCTTGAACTCGCTGTGACAGGGCTATGACCCTCTAACTAACCTGGACGCCTCCAGTCCTCCTCTGATGGGGACAGTGCCTTCCAGGTGCTTGATAAAACCACCCAGGGACCCCAGGCCGAGCCTTGAGCCACCCTGGTAGACCTCACTTTGACCCCGTGTGTGAGAGGCAGAACTCCCCAGCCCACGGCTAAGTCGCTCCCTGACCCCTGGGCTTGTCCTCTTCTCCCTGGTCAACCCTCAGCCTACCCGCCAGCCTGACCACCGAATTCTCCACCTCGGAGGCCACCCCATTGTCACTTCCTCTCGGGCCCATCACTGGCCTGCCGTCCCCGTCGTACCTCCTCTCGATGGAGTCTGCCTTCTCGCGGATCTTCTCGGCATGGACGTTGCCCTTGGACACCAGCTGGCGCCCGGCCTCCAGGAGCCCGCGGATCCGCTCCCCATTGGCGTCCATGGTGCTCATGAAGTCTTCCAGTTTTTTTATGGTGGCATCGGCAGCCTGGAGCGTCCCCGGCATCTCCGTGTGAGACAAAACATATTCCTGGGGGAGAGGGGAGGCAGTGTGCTCACTCCTCAAAACGGAATTGGAGGACCACCAGGGGGGGATGGGGTGGGCAGTCCGGCTCTGAAGACGGTGGAGATGGCGCCTGATTACGCCGAGTCTCGGAAAGTTACAAGGGAGCCAGGCTGGAGACCCCTGGACGGTCCAACCCCATTCTGTCTCATTCCTAGCTATTGATTCAATTTCTTTAAGAATTACGTGACAAGCCAGTTTATGTCCGTTTTGGTAAGTCACATTCACATCTTTTTTTCCTCACTCCCATTTTTTTCTCCCATAGGTTTCTCCTGTCCATCCATTTTCTCAACTCCACCGCCCATTACCATTTCCCTCCCGCTCACCCCTCCATTGCACCCCCTCGCTCCCTCCTTCCCTCCTTTCCTGACTGTGCCCTGGGCTCTCACCTGGCTGCTGAGCACGCCCTCCGCCTGGCGAGCATCCCGCAGGAAGCCCTGGAAGCCGTGGGCCTGGGCCAGGCGGCCCTGCCGGCTCTCCCACATGCGGCCCAGCTCCTCCCAGCCGGTTCCCAGGGCTTCGAGGCGCTGCCTCAGGAAGAGGCACTGGGGATCGGCCTGGTCCCGGGTCACCTCCTCACCCAGGGCCCGCAGCCGGCTGTACTCGCTCTGGGCCCGCTCCACCTCTCCCCGCAGGGCAGCGTGTTGGGCCAGGAGGGCCTCTGCCTCAGGCAGGGTGGCCGGCCCTTCTTCAGAGGCCACAGCGGTCTGCGTGCGACCCAGCCATGCCTGGAAGTCATCCAAGCTGCGCAGGAAGTCCTGCAGCCGCCGCGCCTCACCTAGCGACTCCTCTCGACGCCGCATGGTGGCCCTGAGGTCCTCCCAGCCAGCCTGCACCTCTCCAAGTCGGGCATTGATGGCAGGGGCTTGGGCGGGGTGGCCAGCGGCCAGGGCATTGGCCTCTTGAGTCAGTTCACCCACGCGGGCAGCGATGGCCTCCAGATCCCGCTCGGTGCCGGCCAGCTTACGCTGCAGTGCCAGCACCCCAGCCAGGTCGTTGCCCAGGTCCTGGGTGGACTCGATGACCTTGGTCTTTTCTCTCATCCAGGCCCGGGTCTCCGTGCACTCTAGGTGGTAGTTCTGGATGCTCAGGGCTGACGTCAGAGCTGCCTTCTTGCCATCCGCCAGGGACCGGAACTGCTGCCACCTGGAAGCAGAGCGTGGGTCTGAGGTCTGGAGTGGCTCAGCTTCCCCGCCCTGTCCAGTTACATCTGGAAGCTCCTGCCCTGCCTCTCTCTCCCTTGGTGCATCCTACCACCTGCTCCACCCTCTTGTCTCCACCTTGTCTCCCTGTCCAGGCCCCAGTCTCTTCCCATGACCTTGACCCCCACCATCTTCCAGACCACCTTCCCACCTCATTTTCCTGCCTCCATCCCATGCCCCACAGAACTCGCTTCCAGCCCTCCCAGCCACCTGTGGTTGAGCTGCTTCTGGGTGCTGACAATGCTGTCCTTGCCCGGGGGGTCGGCCTTCAGCAACTGTTCCGCAATGTCATTCACGGCAGTAATGCGTGCTGCGAGGGCATTCATTTCGGGCTCCAGGGTCTCGAACCTGAGGGGGTGGCAGAGCTGGGCATGACCGGTGGGAGGTGGTGGTGTACCTGCTGACCTTCCTGGATGCTCCTGAGAATTCCTCTCCATCAACGGGAAGCTTATTTATAGCAGCCCCTGCCCTTCTCACTGACAAGGCTCATAGTAACTGTGGGTCAAGGGGGAGCCCCTCATTCACTCCGAACAAGCAGAAAAACTATCATCTCTAGAGTTGCTCAAAAAGATGTGGAAGTTAAAGGTCAGCAACAGCTGCAAAGTGAGCTAATCCTGGCACAGTGCCCCGCCCTTTAGCAGAGCTTCCCTTAGTCCTCCGGGCCTTACCCCTTAGCTGCCGACCTACTAATACGTGTTCAAGGTGAACTGATAACCAAAAATATTTAAGTGATAAAGATGTGAAGCATGACTTCTCCCAGGGACACTTTACATTCTCACAGATCAGAGTCTGCAAACATTTTCTGCAAAGGGCCACACAGGGAGCATTTCAGGCTCTGCAGCCACAGGGTCTTTGCTATCAACTCTGCTATCTTGGTGCATAAGCGGCCACGGGGCCATACATAGGTGAATGTGTGTGGCTCTGTTCCAATAAAGCTTTATTGACAAAAACAGGCTGCAGGCTGGCTTGGCCCAAGAGTTAGAGTTTGCCGATCCCTGTCATAGGATATCTTGAAAACTAAAAAAAAAAAACAAAAAACCAAAACTATTTTATTGCTATTTTTAAAACCACCAGGAAATTTGACTACAGACTGTGTAGTAGGTGACAGTAAGCAGTTGCTAATTTTGTTCTGTGTGATAACGGTATTGTGGTTCTATACGAAATATGTCCTTTCTAGGTGATTTTTAAGATTATTCTGTAAATAAAGCTACTTTTTGAGGGGTCAATCAGTGTCTCTGTCTAAAAGGTTTATAACGTGAAAGCCTGAGCTATTATTTCAAGTCCACACACACAATTAAAAAATAATTTACTATATTTAAAAATACTTCCTCATATTTCTTAAAGGACGGCATCTGGGGAATGTGGAGATGAAATGGTAACATCAGAGATTTGCTTTCAAAAAAGAAAATCAATCAAATAAAGCAAGATACTGACAATTACTGATCCCGGATGGTGGGTATGTAGGAGTCTGTTGCATAACATTTCCTACTTTGGAATATGTTTAGCACTTTTCACTAAAATAGAAAAAAAAAGACTCAAAGGGATGTAGCCAGTGCAGGCATTTGGGGCGGGACCTGCTGTCCCTTATCTCTCACCCCTCATCCCTCCGCCAGCCTCCCCCAACTCAACAAGGCCATCCCAGAGGGCACTGCGGCGGGGGCGGGGCCTACCTTTGCTGCACCACCTCCAGGTCTTCCAGGCGCTCTGGCAGGGCGAGCCCGTTGAGCCACTGCTCCTTCTCCTCCACCCACAGCCCGCAGGCCCCGGCCTCGCTGAGCATGGTGTACCGCGCCAGGGCAGCCTCCAGGGCCCGCGCTCGCTCGCCCGCCCGGGCCCGCAGCTCCTCATAGTGCCGCTCCAGGGAGGGCACCCGGCCCTGCACCTCCGGTGTGCGGCTCAGAGCCGTAGGCAGGGCCGCAGCCTGTTCCCTCAGGGCATCCAGGGTTGGCCGGTGACCGCGGATCTCCTCCTCCAGGGCCCGGTGCTGCCGGGCCAGGGCCTGCGTGGAGAACTCATCGTGCCCCAGCTCGGGGCTGGACACCAGGCGCAGCGCGTCCACCAGCCAGGCCTCCATGTCGTTTGCGTCGGCCTGGAACTGATAGAGGCTGGCGGCCTGGGAGAGCTTCTGGGCGCGCTCCTCCGCCAGCGCCTCCAGCCGCTCCCACTGTGCCTGGAGCTCGGCTGCCCGGGCGGCCGCCTGGCCTGCCCCAGGGTGGCCCTCGGCCACTAACTGCTGGCCCTGCTCCAGCGTGAGCTTCAGAGGCCCCAGCCGGCCGCTCATCTCGTCTCGCAGGGCCGTGTGCTTGTTGAGCAGGCGGAGGACGCCAGTCAGGTCCCGGCCAGTTTCCGCGGAGGCCAGCAGGTGCTGCTGCTCCCGCACCCAGGCCTCCGCCTCGCCCACTTCCCAGAGGAAACGCCAGAGGCGCCGGGACTCCTCCAGCCGAGCCCGCCTGGCTGCTGCCAACTCGCACAGCGCCTCGTAGCTCTGCTCCAGGGTGGCCACCCGCTCGGACACCAGCTGTGGGTCGCATGGTTTGTACTCTGAAAAAGTCACGGTGCGGGGTCCAGAGCTGTAACCCAGACCTCCTGCCGCTCCCACATTCCTCCTGGTTAAGGATCTCACCCCCCTACTCTCTTAGGCCTCCTTCCCTAGTCTGTCACCCACCACCCTCCCATCATCCTTCCTGTCCCCGGGTTTTCTGGGTCTTGCTCTTAATGTTCCAGCTCTTCATGTTCTCCTTCCCAGCCCCCCCCCCGCCCCTTTCCAGTTCCTTCCCCTGCTCTCACCTTTCCCCGGGTCACAGAAGCGCAGGGCAGAGGCACTGACAGCCCGCACCCTCTCAGCTTGCACAGCGATGTCGGCTTCCACCAGCTCATGTAGCTGCAGCAGGTCCTCCACTCCAGCCAGGTGCTTGCCCAGGTCCTGGGACTGCAGCCGGCCCTGCCAGGCACACACGCATGCCGCTGCCTGTCTGAGGGCCTCCGGTTCCTCCCCTCGGGGCCTCTTTCAGCCCCGCCGCCCACCTGTGCTAACCTCGCTCCTTTTCCTGGACCAGCCACACCTTCCGACCTCTCTGGGCGGCTCCAGGTGTCACACCCAGGTGAGCACATCTGCTCCCGCCTCTCTGTCCCCCCTCGCACACAGTGACACCCCAGTTCTGTCCGGCATGCTGGCCTCTTCGTACTCAACTCCCCTCCTGTGAACTGACCATCTTACTAAATCCTGCTCCCAGAATCTCCACTCTGACTCATTTTCTCGGCCCCAGAATCATCACCTCCTATTGTCACGGCTTGGCCCCGGCATCCCTGTGATCTTCAGCGCCTCTCCAGCCCCATCCTCATCCCCATCTGTTGCCTAGGTCACCGCAACAGCCTCCAACCGGTCTCTGGGCTCCCGCTCTGGCTGCCCACAGCCCTCCTCACATAGCAGTCAAAGCACCTCTCCCCTTTTCAAAACTTCTGATTGATTTTGAGACTCCTTGTGACTCTGAATAAAATCCACGCCCCTTGACCAGGCCTGTAGGCCCTGAAAGAGCCTGCCGCTGCCTCCCTCGTCTCGCTCCTTTCCCTGGCCCCGTCCCCCTCATGCTGGCATGCCACACTGCCCAGCCCTGGGGCCTTTGCATAAGCTGTTCCTTCTGCCTGCAACATTCCTCAGCTCTCCCCATGCCAGCTCCTTGCGTGACTCCACTCAGCTTCAACAGCACTTCCTCAGCGAGGCCTTGCAGACCACTCCATGACACAGCCCTGTTCCAGTGCCCTCACGGGCCCACACCCACCTGCTGTTCTGTTTATTGGAAGGTCGGTGTTTTCCTCATCAGTCACCTCCCACTAGAATGGGAACCCAGGAGGACCGGGACCGGTTGGCTTTGTTCATTTGAGCCAGGGACAGCGCCCTGCTCCCACGATCCCCCGAACCTCACCACACGCGCCCCGTTGGTACCTTCATCTCTTCCATCCAGTCCATGAGGTAGAGCAAGTCCTGAAACACTTTCTGCAGCTCCAGGTTGATGTTTAGCCGCTCCCGCCGGGCGGCCACCATCTGCCGCAAGAAGTCCCAGAGCCGCGCCACATTGTGTTGCCGCGCCGCAATGCGCTTGATGTCGTGGTAGCGCTCGGCAGCCAGCTCAGCGGCCACCGCATCCACGGCCTGCACCCGGCCGCTGTAGGCCACGATGTCCGTCTCAATGGCTTCATGCTTCCGCACCGCCGCCTCCACGGCCGCCAGCTCCAGCCCAAAGTTGTCCTGGGGCAGGAGGTGGGGAGGGGAGGGGAGGCTGGGAGCTCGGGGCGCCCTCTTGGCTTGCCCCACTGCCCTCCGGAGCACTTCTGCTGCAAGATGCCAACCTCATGCTCTCGGTTTCCTCTCTAGCCCATCCCGTCCTGTCTCACCAACCCTTTCTGCTACTCAAGCCTCTGGCCCCTGGTTCCTGGGGTTCTTGGGCTTTTTATCTGTGTGATGGATTTCTCATTTCGTTAGCTCCCCACATGGCAGGGCTGCTTAGCCACTACGCTCCTCATCTTTTCCCCACCAGCCTGGACAGGCCAAGAGCCTACCTGGGACACGAGGCGCTGGTTCTCGCTCAGCCAGGTCTCCCGCATGGCAGCCTTGCGGTCGAAGCGGGCGGCCAGCTGCTCCAGCTTCTCCTGGCGGATCAGCTCGGTGCGGAGGGCCAGCTCCCGTTCGTGCTCAGCTTTCTCCAGCCGCTCCCAGGCCTGTGAGGTGGGGACAGGATTAGTGCTAAAGGGCCAGGGTTCAGGAAGCGAGGGTGGGGAGGGGTCACGGGGGCCAGAACACATGGGGCGTCCCAGGGAAGCTCGGTCCAGTGGATCTGAGGAATGTGCTCAGTTAGACGCCCAGATTGGCAGAATGGGGCGGGGGTGGGCGCTGTGGAGCCAGGGGAAAACTACGCTTGCCTATGGACAAGGACCAGAGCGGAACAGGAACAATGGGAACCACTGACTTTGTCCGTAGAGGGGGAACTGTGAGTGAACCCTATTACTTTTGTTAATCGTCAGGCTGAACAAGGGACTGGTTATGATTTTATTACGTGAACTCCCATGAAGAGACAGAGGGAGGAGGGAGGGGGTGTGCAGGACGCATGAGAGAAGCTGTGAGTCATGCCTGCACCAGGGAGGGGTGTGGACACCTGGGCGCAGTGTTCAAAGGGGGGCCATGGGGGCTGGGCTGAGGGTGGGACCCCTGTGAGATGCGGAGGGGCAGGTACGGACCTTGTTGATGTCGGAGATGAGCCGGCCCTCGCGGGGCGTGTAGACCTTCTGGTTGTTGGCCCGCAGCTTGCTCTGGATGGTGAAGAGCAGCACTTCCAAGTTCCCTTTCTCCGTGAACCTGGGGCAGGAGGCCAGGTCAGAGTCAGAGTCAGAGGCCACTGGGGGCACAGGGACTCTGTGATTCAAAATGAAAATGAACCGCCCTGTGTGGCTTCTCTTCTTGTAGAAGCAATACATGAAAGCCAGAAAATACTGGCAAGCCAAAAGAACACGACTTCGAAACAAGTTAAAACCACACAGAAATGGCCCCCGTTACCCCCCCCCGTGTGCACGTGCTTCATTTTTGTTTGACACGGATGGGCTTGGGTCACAGCCGTGGGTCCGGGGCTCTCACCGCGGGCCGGGCCATGTTCTTAGGACTTTACGTGCGTTAACTTTCTTAGTTCTCACTGCTTGTTACATCCTCCTGTTATCCCCTTTTTCTGATGAGGAAACTGAGGCAAAGAGAGGAAAACAACTCACAGTGGCTGTGTGGAAGAGCCCGGACTTGAACTCAGATGCCGGGAGCCCCAACACTCAGCCCTTTGCTCTCTGTGGCCCATAAATAACCGTTTTATAAACTGCTTCCTCACTTATTTGCCATGAACATCTTTTCATGTCAGTAAACACTTCTTCAACGTGATTGTCGATGGCTGACCCGTGACTCATTTCTCTTCTACCGACATCACACTGGGGAGTATCCTTGAAGCTACCTCTTTGTTCAATGCCCAGAAGAGGACTTTCTGGGTCAAATCACTCCCTGGAATGGACAGAAATAGATGTTTTCTGGATTGATATGGGTTTTGGAGCTGAAACACACTAGCTCCAAAAGAGCTCAACAGTGGAAAAATGGGCGTTTGAGTGTATATTGTACCGGACTGCCGAACAGCAGCAGGTCCGCACTCGAAAACAGCTAGCCGCTGAAACGTGCACGGTGAGACCCTCTGCAACGGGTACGCGGTCAGCCACACCCCTGTGCCACCTGTCGGGCCCAGCCTCCCCGCCCGGCCCGTGGGCTGGGACCCTGAACGGCACCTGAGTGGCCTGCATGACTACGCACCTTGGCAATCATTTCCATGTCATGACTTTTTCTAAACAGATAATCATTCTAAGAGGTTATTTGGGAACTGCTTCTGGTGCTCTGAGCTACGGAAATGAGCCTCTGCCACATTTGCACATTTGCACACTGCCCTCCCAACTTGCCCTCCCGAGAAGCATCCTGGTTGAGGCTTCCTCTCGGTGAGCACAGCTCCGGTGGGCCTGCCGCAGCAGGGTACGGCCCGGGGCACCTACTTGGGCGGCTTCTCCACAGTGCGGTAGGAATTGAAGGACTGCAGCTGGTTCTGCACCCCACTCAGGGAGTTGGCCAGCTGCCGGTCATTCAGGGTCACGATCGTCTGCTCGATCCACTGCAGCAGCTCTGAGGCCAGGGACTCATACTTCTCCACCAGGCGCTCCGCCTCCATGGCGTGGTCCAGCACCTGCGAGACAGCGGTGTGGGGTGCTGCCCACGGGCCCCCTGGCCCAGGTCTGCAGCGCCACCCTGTGCCCGCCTGAGGGAAGTCGAACCCTGAGGCCAGGCCTCCTCTGGCCTTCATGCCTCCTGCCCAGGGGTGGACAGTACCTTCCCAATCCTTTTGCCTTCCACGGCCAGGGCCTTCATCTTGGAGAAATAATGGTAGTAAGTAGCCACATAGGTAATGATTGATTTCTCATCTGGTTGGTCCACATTCACATCTGAGAAAGAAGCGTGCTCGGGTCAGGCAGAGATTAGAAACCCACCTCCCAGGAGCACAGCTGCGCCCTGGGTCTCTAACCCAACCCCACACTCCTCCATCTGCCCGGCGGACATCTTTCCAGCTCCCTTCAGAGCAAAACGACAAATGAACCACACGGACTAAAAGGGCATGAAAGGCTAACATTTTTTTTCTCCCTCCTAGAAACAAGCACAGCACCAAACCCGGAAGCCCAGGGAGGCTTTTATCAGCCTTCCCAAATCTAGCTGTTTGGAGCGAGCAAGACAGGGAAAGAAACGGCATCCATCGGGGGATGGGTCGTGGACTTGGGGGCTGCAAAGCTGTGTAAGAGATCAGAAGGTTCAGGGGCAGGAAGACAGAAGGTGGGAACAAAGCCCCCTGAAGCGGGGGGCTCAGGGGAAGGGCCCGCTGAGCCCGGCAGCAGGGTCAGAGGCCAGTTCTCACGGCTATCTTGGGGGGGCGGTCGAGGCTACTTCTGACCTCAACCCAAAGTTTGGCTGTGGGACCCCGGAGGTACATGTCCTTCCGGCTGAATCAGCTCCCTCCACAAGGACCAAGGCTGATGACGACGTGAAACCCCTGGGTTCTCTTAGTGAGGCCACGTCGTATCCTTCCAGAAGGGGAGACTGCGGGGCCGGAAGCCCTCCTGGCCACCTCTGAAGCCCACAGGCAGGCAGGGGCCACCGCGGCCATCTCAGGAAGCTACAGGATGCTTAGCTTGACTTTCCTGTGCTTTATGCCAGCTGTGCTTCTCAAATGCCCTACCGGGAACCTTGTATCCAGCCCACTCCCATCACCAGTTAGCTGGTATTTTCATTCTGGACTAAGAGGGCACAGGACGTGGGGCTATGAGGCCGGGTGGAAAACAGGCAGAAAATCACCGAGACCCAAATTGGCCCAGGAGCTTTAGAGGGAGTGTTGCTGGCAGGGATGTCGCTGAGCCTGGCCCTCCTTCCCACTCCTGGCTGCACCACGACTGCCCTCTGCCCTCCAGACAGGCGGCTGAGGGGACAGACTCTGGAGCCCCGCTGCCTGAATTTGGATCTTAGCTCCGCCCGCTAAGCATGACCTTGGGGAAGTCACTTAACCTTCACAGGCCCCTGGCTTCTCGTCCATTACCTGAGGATAACAATGATACTGACTTCAAAGGGCGTGTTGTGAGGATTAAATTAATTAAAGCATGTCAAGTGCAGGGCCAGGTACAAAGTTAGAGCCCGGTGGCCGTTACCGGTCCATCAGCATTAAGATCAGAACCACAGGGGCCCATGGGCAGGGTCGGCTGGCCAAAAGCCCAGTGCCTGGTGAGCCCTCCAGGCCAGATAGCTCCACTTTGGAATAAGAAGGGCCCTTAGAGACCATGCAGACCAATCTTCTCATTCTGAAGATGAGGAAACGGAGCCACGCAGAGGCCAAGCGGCTCCAAGTCACAGAGCTGCCCCCCAGTGGTGGGGCTGGGACAGAACCTCCTCCCAGGGTTTTCTGCCACAGGGCTGCCCTCCTTCCTACAGCTTCTAAAGTTTTAAAATCGAGATGTAATTTTTACACCAAACAATTCACCCTTTTAGAGTATTTTCTCCAGGGGTGGTTCTTAGTCTACTCACATGGTAGCGCAGCCGTCACCGCTGTCTAATTCCAGAACATTTTCATCGCTCCCCAGAGGAGCCCCCTCGGCCCCGGCCCCAGCCCCACCCACCTTCAGGATCCAGCAGCTTAGTCAGGCCCAGCTCCTTCTCCGCCAGATTGAAAGCATTCTGTAGGTTGTAGTGTGCGTTACACTTCCTCAGGGACTCGAAATCCAGCAGGTCTGGCCTGGGGCAGAGGGAAGGAGAAGTATCAAAACCACCTGAGATCCGAACGGGAAAAGCAAAGCCAGTCCTTTCTTTATCCTAAGTCACCAAGCCCAGTGGGTCCAGAACCAGGCCCCCAGACCCACCCTCGCCGCTCCCACGCCACTCACTGCTCCTCATGAGCCCTCTTTCCAACACCATGCCCACATCCTGGCTCTTCCCCCAGCGTCCACTGCTCAGAACCACTGTGGGGCTCGTCTCATTGCTCCATCCACGTGCACGCGCGCACCAGGGTCGTCACCCCCCACCCCGCCCCAGCAGCTCCAATGGCTCGCTTCTCACCGGTGTTTGTGCACAATGGCGTTGAAGGCCAGCCCGTCTCGCCAGCTGGTGGTGAAGTTGTGCACGTTCACATTGGGATACCTATAAACAGTGACCGGGAAAGACAGTGAGTCCGGTCTGAACCCTGGTCTGTGACTTGGGGATGGACCCCCAGCCTGTGGCTCCTGGAGCCCGCCTTTACTCCCAGGCTCGGGGCGTCCACCCCTCCGCGGCCCACAGCCCGGGCAGCCTCACCCAGCGGTCTTCATCTGGCACCACAGCAGCAGCGCGTCCTTGGCTGACTTCTTCTCCTTGTTGTCTTCTGTTTCCACACTGATGTCCTGGATCTAAGGGGGAAGGAGGCCTTGACTCCCTGGACAGGGGCTGCTGGAGTCATTGGAGATGCCCAGAGGTACGTGGCAAGAAGCTGCTCTTTAGACTCCTGTAAGAGGGGTACAGGGCAGAGCCCGGGACCTCTCCTCCTGGGCTAGGGACCACAAAACATCGGGCCAAAGGCATCTGAGGCGGCAGAGTGGGGGAGAAGTCAGGACAGCGGAAGTCCCATGAAGTGAAAGAGGCTGGTTCCTCCAGGTGGGGAACTTCGGGAGGGCGAGTGAACGTCTTCTGAGAGCTGGGTATCAAAGGTGAGGCGGGCAGAGCTCTGCGTGGGGCTGGAAGGGGCAGAGGGGGCTGCGTCTGGGGAGATCAGGAGTATTGTGGTGGCGTTAAGACAGCGGACGGGCGATGCTCAGAGCCTGAGGAGTGGGGTGGCTGCTCTTTTGGGGGAGGCAAGTGGAGTTTACAGCAGAAGAATGAGCCAGTGACCAGACCCCAAATGTAGTTATAAAACCTTCAGTGGTGAAGAACCAGTTTGCAAAACTTCCCATTCCTTGTGGCCCAACATGTGGCCCTACTGCACCTGGCCAGGACATAGGCCAGGACACAGGGAACGTGCCGCACTGGTCCTTCCCTGTTTAATGTGGAGAGTCCCCTGACTGCTATGCTAGGTTCTACGCCCGCATCTGTGTACTGCTCACACCATGGATGGGCGGTGACCGCCACAGGGCAGCGCCGGGGTGCAGGGCACAGCTGGGGGACACTGTGCCGGGGTACCTGGAATCGGAGGATGATGGTCCAGACCAGCCCGAGGGTCAGACGGTGGTTTCCGTCCACGATGTCATGGGAGCCCATGTTTTCCAAGTGCACTTTCTGCTCCTTCAGGAACTGCAGGGCCTTGTCCACATTCTCCAGGCAGTGGATCCGCATGCGGCCCTTGGTGGGCTTCGGCTGGTGAGGGTCAGGGGGCACAAAGGCACGGGCCCGTGGGCCTCCTGTTCCTCCCCTCGTACCTTCCCGGGGCCCTGCTTCACACCCCTTCCCACGCTCTCCCTCACGAACACGGGGCTGCCCCAGGGCTGGACCCACGTTCATGGAGCTAAAGCTGAGGTTGCCGATGAGGCTTGGGCCAGATTAAGATTCCCAAGGGCATTAACTGCACCCCAAGTGGGTGGGAAAAGAAAGGTTTTCAATGGGGCCACTGTTCCTGCCTTCACACAGCCATGCTCCTGTTTAATCCACGCAGCAAAGCCTCTCAGAGTGACGCCATCCTCTGAGCTGGACGCGGCCACTGCCTTCGGCTCTGAGGTGTCACTCTTTGGTGACACTTCTGGAGCTTGTCCCCTTGACCACTGTTTCTCAGGCTCCCTCCCGCCTGCCTGGTGCCCATGGCTCACCAGTATCTCTCCCGAGAGCACCTCGAGGAGCCTCAGGAGGTTCCGTCCGTCCCGGAGGTCACTGTACAGGTCTCCCACCCGGCACGTCACCCGGGCCAAGTGCGAGTTCACCCACTTGGTGAAGGTTTTCTTCTGCACAGCTTCTCGCTCATCTGTGGTGGCGACATGGGGTCATTTCTGTCCTTCAAGTACAGTTGCTTCTAATCACCCATTGGTGGGGTTGGGGGGTGGGGAGGTGTCTGAGAGACCAGAAGTGAATTCAGGGGATAGGGAGGGGGAAGGAAGATGGCTGAGAGGAAAATAACTTGAAAAGCAGGGAAATAAAGAAATTGGAATGAGCTCACAAGTAAAGCAAAGAACAACAAGGAGAGCAAGAACTAGGCTTTGAGAGGAAGAGATGAAAGAAATTTGAAGCAGCGGGACATGGAGGGAGGGGCTGGAACCTGGGATCAGGGTGCTGCTTCTCAACAGCAATGAGACTATTACTCCATCTACCGGAGCCTTGCTTTCCTCATCTGTAAAATGGGCAGAGTGCTTTCTATGTCCACGGGTCACTCTGTGGTGGGTAAACAGGACAGGCATGGAAGGCGCCTGGCATGCACTGGCCCTGCACTGGCTCTGTTCCACAGACGTGATCTGACCCCAGGAAAAGCTGGGCAGGCCCCACAGGCGGTGTGGCTGTTCTCTTTGGGTGGTGAACAAATGGGAGGGTGTGGACTGAAATGACAGTAGTGACTCTTCGAAGTGGCCATTAGAAGGATGTAACATTACAGAGTCTGCCAGGCCACCTGAACCAGCTTGCTCTCCCAGGATAATTTAGAGAAGAGACGGGCTTGTTCTTGGGCGGGCTTGTTCAATGGGGTGCGAGGGACGCAGTCCCAGGGCAAGAGAAAGAAGGTCTCGAAGTTGGGAACAGGGAAAAGAGTGAGCCCAAGACGTGGGAGGTGTGTGTGTGTGGGGGGGGGGGGCCAGGCAGAGTTAAGTGTAAATCATCTCAAAAAATATGAGGAAATGCCCTGTTGCCTGGTTCCCAGGGCTGGCCACTGCTGAGGGGATGCTCTTAGGTTGCACAGAAAAAGAAAAATTACCAATGTCACCAATGACAAAGTGAGGGAAGAGGCTCAGGCCCCCGGATGCTGCTTCACTCACTAAGATTCCTGCCAGTTCTTCCCAGGGGAGCCCGGTGCAAGGACCCAGTTCAAGTGGCCAGGACCTGAAGAGTCACTTCGGTTTCCCTCTCAGCCCAGCATCTCAGAAACCGAAAAGACTCATCCCTTAACCTCACATTCCTACGCACCTCACCCATAAAGCCTAGCGACACACCCATGCCTAGTCCTGCCTTCCTTACCTCCAACCCCTGTACTTGGGCCAACCTCGGGGTCCTACCAGCTGCACGGCCCAGCCCAGGGCTCTGTAGCACTGTGGGGTCAAGGGCGCCTTTGGGTCTCCTGTCAGGGACTACAGACCGAGCCAGGGGTTTCCTGGACCGCTGGCCATTTCTGGGCCCATGGGGACTGTCCTGGTGCCAGGCGCACTGGGGCGAGGCCGTGTTGGCAGATGGGTGGAATAAAAGTGGGAGACGTGAGAACAGTGGCAGCTGGGAGAAAAAGGTGCAAAGCCAAGCACCAGAGACAAGGTGTAACTTCCTAAGGTGCCCACGATGTCCACAGACAACCCCCACCACAAAACACAGTGACCTGCAGAAGCACACCGAAATGCCGGTGCCGGACGAACACACGCCTGCTCAGACTCATACCTGGGCCTGTCTGCGCCCAGTGCCTTTGACGCACTCCCCGGTACCCACGCACACTGCCTCCTCGCGCACAATGACACCCACTCGGAAACCCAGGGCAACACTGACAAGGCTGGGTCCCTTGGCCTCGGGCTTGCCCCCCTCGGTCCTTCCACAAATAGCCCAGCAGGCCTTCCTCTTCGAGCTGAAAGTGGACGTGTGGGGGAGCCAGCGCTGAGGGCCTCCCTGTTTGCCGACACAGACGCTGCCTTTTCGCTGCCTTTTCCCAGCCTCAGCCGCGGCCTCCACTGCCCATGGCATTGGCTGGGACACCCAGGCCGCGCCACACCCAGCGGGTCTGGTGGTCACACCCACTCACACTCTCACAGTCCCTTCCAGTGAGTGGGTCCCAGCCTGTCCCGATGCTGTCAGCATCCACGTATTTTCTGGCCACTTGTAATTATTCCCCTGGCACAGTGTCTTCCAACACACACTCCTGAGTCACACAGCCAACGTTCCATCCAGAGCTCTTCCCGCCGTCTCCTCTCCCAAGCCCTGGTCCCCTCTCTCCGCTCCCCTCTGCCGGGGCAGCTCACCTTGAAGCTGTTTGAAGCGTCCTTCCAGCACGCTGGCATACTGAGCCGGGTTGATGAAGGCAGCTGGTGAAAGCAGCAGCCCCCCAGGGTTCTGAGACCCTTCCACAGCCTCATAGTAAAACTCATCAGCCCCGTTCAGGCCGGGCCCGTGCACCCTGCCCACTCCGTTCCCATTCATGGTGCCTGCTGCCTCCTACGCGGCCTGGGGCCCAGAGTCCATGCCCTGTCTGCAGAGGGCACGGTAGCAGGTTCTGCCTCCTCTGGAGCCTGGAATCCCCAGAGGCTGGGGTCCTGGATGGTGGCAGGTGGCAGTTCAAAGATGGTAGAAGTTCAAGAAGTTGGAAAAAGTGGTTACAGGAGGTCTGGGTTGCTGAACTCGCAGACGAGTGGCAGGGCACACCTTGCCGCGGTGAGACGAGACAGGGGCAGCTCCAGACAAACAGGTTGGACAGTGCCGGGGGAGGGGTGGGGGCGGAGCCCGCCGGCTGGGGCGGGGCCAGGCCCTGCGTGGGCGGAGAAGGGAGGCGAGAGCCTCCTGGAGACCTGCCTGTCAGGCTCGGAGTTGCCTAAGCGCAGAGCAAAGCCAAGAGAGGGTTCCCCCAAGCAAAGTCCAGCTTCCCGAAGGTTTTCAGGTGTGCCAAGGATGGTCCCCCTCTGCGTGACCCTGGGAGTCCCCCGTCAGGACATGGGCTTTGATCCGCAACTCAGAGAGCAGAGAGAAATTGCTTCTGTCCCCTTATCTGTGAAATCAGTGTTGTTGTTCCTCCCACTGGTTTGTCACGGACAACTTCAGTTCTGCCCCTCCCCACACACTGGGCCCACCAGGCCCCCAGCCAGGCCATCCCAGGCCCCCAGTGTGCCCACTGCTGGGCAACCTACCAGATTCCCTTCCTACCCCTCTCTGGGCTTCAGCTCTGGTCCCTCACAGCCTACCCTCGTCTCCTTCCCACCTCCATTCATTCGGCAGCCATCTGGCACCGGCTAGTGCGAGGCAAAGCCCACGCAGAGGGGCCTCTTCAGAGAGCCCAGCCTTGCAGTGGAGACAAACGCCCACAGACAGCGTGGGGCACACAGACGTCACAACCGTCCTGGGGGTCACCTGTCGTGACAGTGCTGGAGGCTACATGCATCCAAAGTCAGGGCACCAGGGAAACGTTCCCCCAGAGAGGTGACATGCATTCTCTGCAACCCCTGTCTTCTGTCTTCTCCCATCTCTGGAAACACGGCCAGGAGCACTGCACAAGGAGCCTGAAGACCCAACCAGAAGGACAGAGATGCCCCGGAGAGAAGGATAAGGGGTCCCCAGACACGGAGGGGCCCAGACTGCTGCTGGGCTGGCTGGAAAGAGTTCTCTGGAGAGCTTAAAAACCCTGATTTCTGGACCATATATCTGAAGATTCAAATTCAAGTGTCCAGGAAGGGGCTTGGGGACCCTGTTCTTACATAATAGGCTCTGGGCGATTCTGTAAAAAGTGTGGCCAGGTTTGGGAACCACCCCCTGCAGTGTCTCCCCTCTGGCAGGAGGCCGCCCCACCCCCGCAGGCAGCGCTGCCTCTCAGGAGGGAGTAGATGGGACCCTTCTAGTGCACGGCACTTGGAGGCCAGCGGGTCGGTGCGAAAGACAAGAGTGGGATGGGGTAGGGTAGTCTGATGGGGTGGGTGGCCTTGGGGTGTGTGGGTGACTCAGCCCCATGCGGGCCAGACCAGCCACTGGTGGTGTCAGGTGGCAGCTGCACTCTTGTTGCTATGACAACTCCACCCGGGGAACAGGGAACGCAGGGAGGCCCGTCCAACGGGTTTGTTTGTGCTTGGAGGAGCTGAAGGGGAGAGCCCAGGCCGTAGGGGAGGGCAGGGGCCAGACAGAAAGCAAACCGGGAAAGCAGGGGAGGGCGGAAGGCACCTGCTTCACGGAACAGGTAGATGAAATAATGGGAGGAACAGGCGGCAGGTGGAAGGAGCAGGTGGGGAGGGAGAGCGGAGAGGATAATGGACTGAGAGGGAGAACAGGTGTGAGAGATGACAGTGGAAATCAATGAAGACACAAGGGGATGAAAGGTAAAGGAGAGGCGGGTGGAATTGAATAGCAAGACAAAGTACGAAAGAATTAAGGACACGACTTGGGGTCAGAGACCAGGAAGTCAGCTGAGTGCAGAGGGGAATGCAGTCAAGTCCTGGGGTCCGTGTCACTTCTCTACGCCAGTGGGGAGGAAGCTGGGGGACATTCTGGATTGCGGGAAGTTTGTCCCTGAGGCTGAAGTTGGGGACCAGGGGCTTGACCGGGTGATCGGGTGCTTAGAAAGAAAGATGGTCTTCCCACAACAAGCTTCTGTCCCCAGCATCCTCAGCATCTCCCGGGCCCTCCCCTGATCTCACCTGCCAGGGCCTTAATGCGAGACCTCTCAAAGAGGCGGGCTGAGCTGCTGTCATTGTCCCAGTCCGAGTCGGGCAGGTCCCAGCGATTGTTGATGTCACTGTACTGGCCCTGGATCTCCAAACTGTCGAAGTCTGTGGGCGACAGGGTGCTGCTCATGGTGGTGGGTGGCCTCCTGCTCCTGCAAGGGGGAATGTGGCTGGTGAGGGGCATCTTGGGGCTGCCGAGCCCACCATTCACTGCATCCTTCTCTCCTCCTGCCCTCGATCGGCTCACGCTCCTGACGGCCACGTGCATGGTTTTCTGCCCAAGGAAATCGGCCCCCGGTGGGAGAGGGGACTCCATCATGGGGAAGCAGAGGGATAGGACGCCCCTGCCTCACGCCCCGGAGTGAGGCAGGAGGGCAACAGTGTCTCAGAGCAAGTAGTGGGAAGGGCTCCAGAGCCCCAGGCCAGAGAGGGACAGTGGGCAGAGCTGAGGCTGAAAGTGGCAATGGCTTTCAGTGAGATTCAGGACAGCAGTGGGTGAACCGGGGTGATGCGGGAAGCAGGCAGCGGCGGTCGGTGGGGGGCCCGTCAGCCACTGCGAGTATAAACCAGAGTTCTTTTAGTCTCGTTCCCACAGACTCTTCTGAGCCCCTGCTCCGTACCCTGCCGGCGGTTTGAGATGAAAGGGCAGAGATCCTGCTCTCGGTCCCGACGCACCTATGGTCCACCTGAAAGGTGGACGTGCTGCTAGGTGAGTATGGACCTGGTCCCCAGGAGTTCAAAGGACACAGTGCGGTTCTCTCGGTTTTGCATCCTTGTGCGCGCGCACACACGTGTGTGTGTGTGTGTGTGTGTGTGTGTGTGACAGGGAATGCTTCAAAGGGGCTTGATAAACGTCGGCTGTGACACAGGCATCGCCTTATCGCTCCCATTTCATAGATGAGGAAGCTGCACTGTGAGAGTTAAGTCACAGTTCAGGGTCACACAGCTGGAAGGAGCAGAGCTGGGTTTTGAAGTGAGTTTCTTCCTGACTTTGGGTGACAAGCTCTTAATCACAACATTTCCATGTTCCTCGAACCTCCTGGAGCCCTTCCAAACCCCCCCCGGGGAGCGATCAGCCCCTGTCGCTCCTTCTAGGGCTGAGGTTGGAGAAATCAGGACCACGTATGCTTGCCAGGGCTACTTATGACTCTGTTCCGCAAACAAACTCTGTCCTTCTCAAAACTAACAAATGAGCTTCGAGCTTCAGATTAGCTGCTGGGGATTTAAAAAACGAAACACAAAACAAACCTCTACTGTCCAAAGTTCCCGTGTAATTCAGCAGCCATCCAAGGGAATGGAGGGGGCTGGATCTGTAACTTTATTTGAACCCCAAATTCTGCATTTCTCATTTTCCTAGGACCTCTCAAATACAAAGATATATTTTAATCCTTAGGATCACTTCCTAGGGGCTATGATCTTAGCAGCTCCTGGTTCTGGAGCTGTGAAAGGAGGTACAGAGAAGCTCTAGAGCGGTTTTGGGGAAGGAAGAAGGGAAGGGTGGTGAGATGTTGGGTGCGGAGGGAGGTGTGTTCCCATGGGTGCACAAGGGCAGAACTTGGCTTCTGCCATTCACTGGTTCCACGAAGCTGAGCCTGACCCACCCACAGGAAGGCCCGGACTGCCTGCCCCTCCCCTTTCTCCCAAAGAGAAAGCTCGCATCAGGACTTCCCTGGGAGTAGCGCAGGTGGGGCGGGAAGGAGCGAGGGGCGAAGGATCCTGGATTTGGGCTTTCAGCCCTGTAACGGGAAAGAGAGCTTCATCTCCGCTAGGCCTCCTTTCCTGCTCAAAATCTATCGTTTCCCCCAACAGATTCGTTGGATTTGCTCTGTAAATATTTATCTTATAGACATAAACTCTCGGTCAGTGTTGAGTCACCCTGAGCAAAGTGTTGTGGGCAAGGTGTGACCTGAGCCAGAGTCAACTGCTCCTGTCAGTCGCGAAGGGAGGCAGCCCAACCCCCTGGGCCATTTCAGTTCCCTTCTTCGCAGCCCTTCCCCAGTGGCCACGCTGACGCTCCGCTCTGGGATGGACATTTTTAGCACGCCCTCTCTCCCTGCGGAGACCTCCCTACAAAAACTCCCACATACATGCGCCCTGACCTTCTGTCTCCACGACCCCTTTTCCTTTTTACCGGGAACCACGACCTATTAAAGGCAGCCCCCGAGAGTGTGGCCCGTAAACTGTTTAAAAAGAACTGAGTTTGGATTCCTCTAGGTGGGCATGCCCTTTCTGTTCCTCTGTAGGCCCCGCCCACCATTCCCTCTGGTCTCCTTCCCAGCCACACCAGGTATTTTTATTACTTGCCTGGCCCCGGAAGGCCTGTGACGTTTCCAACTGCCGCTTTACATCTTTGTACTCCACAATGAGCAGAAACGTAAAGAAGTGGATGGTTCGACCCAGTTTCCAAACTACTGTGCGTCCCTGGGCCCCCGGGCCGCTGACAAAACCTAAACACAGATGGCTTTGGCTTCCCTTTGGTGATCCAACTGGGTCCTCCCTCGGGGTCCTAGCGGGGTGTGGCCCGGGGCCCAGACCTCCCAGTGAGGTCCAGCTGTTGCAGCCTCGGTGTGGGAGCCTATCATGGGTTGGGGGGGCGGGGGTGGGGGGGGAGGGATAGAGTGGGAACCTGCCCTTTTCCCAAATAAAAATTCAGCCATTTAAATGCTCCTTTGGCCAGATCAAATCTTGACATATATGCTTTGTGTCCTGAGTTTCTGGAGATGCTGGCATATAGAGAAGGGACCAGGACGGCACTGGTATCCGGCAATCCCAGCTCCCCATCAGGTTACTGTGCTGGGACTGGAGGGAGCCGATTTCCACAGACTTGCACGGAACGGTACTCTGTCATGGTTCTGAGGCCCTCTCTCCCTGTTTCTGAGCTTTGGTTTTCAAGCATTTGGGTCTGCAGCCACCTGGCCTTCTGGAGAATATGCCGTGTTCCCTGCTGCCATCTCGGGATCCCTACAGTAACCCATGGGAGTGTCTCCTGCATCGATCCTGCTCTGGTTTCTTTTCACTGAGTGTATTGTGCCTCATCTGTGACCCGGGTCTCCGTGCTCACACGACATTAGTCTACCTTCCCCTCAGCCCACGACCCCCTGTCTCTCTCTCTCTGCTGGAGAATCGTACGTGGATGCTTCTCCTCCGTGGATTCCTGAACTCTGGAGAGAGGGCGGTACAGCAGCTAATCCAGATTACAGTTCACCAGCATTTTATTCTTGGCCACTGACCTGGAGGCCAGACCCAAGTAGCTTACACTGTTCATGCTAGAATAAAGTCAACTTCCGCCAGCTGCAAGCCCGGGGTCCTGCTCGGTCCCAAACGCTTCCGGATGCAGACTGCTCAGACGGTGCCGGTGCCGGTGCCAGTGGAACCTCAAATACAGCTGCCCCGCTTCCCCTTCCCCCGGTTTAGCTGGCATTCAAAGCTAGAAATCCTACCCCTGGGGCCAGAGTCTGTCTCGTTCCCTAGTTCCTCCTCTCACCACATCCTCCTCCTGATTAATTCTTTGCCTCCCTCAGAGAGAGTTGATCATTCCCTGCTCCGCGTCCCCGAAGCCCTCCAGCAGGCTGCTATTATTGCACTTATCACATTGTATTACAGTTAGTTGTTTATGTGCCTTTCTGCTGCTCTGCTTTTAACACACTGAGGACGAGGGCTGTGTTTTCCCCAGCCCAGTACAATAGGAAGTCAATAAAGAGATACTGAATGAATAGGCCATCTTTCTTTCTTTCTTTCTTTCTTTCTTTCTTTCTTTCTTTCTTTCTTCTTTTTTTGCCATTGAATTGTGTCTTTCTAAGAGCTAGAGAAAAGCTCAGGAAAGGATGCGATGGGAGCGGAGAAGCCTCTCTGCTCCTCAGCTGGGGGGCTGTCAGGGTTGAGCTCTACAGTTCAGGACCAGGGGGTCTCAAATCTGCAGGAATCACAATGACCTGGTGGAGGGGGGCAGGGTATGAAAACAGATTGCTGGGCCTGCCCCAGAGTTTCTGATTCCGTATGGCTGGGGGCTTGGCAATCTGCATTTCCAACCTGCTCCCAGTTGTCTGGCCTGGGGATCACTGTCCGAACGTAAGGAGCATTTAGAATGGTTTAGAGGAGCCCCGAGGTCTGAGAAGACACAAAGTTTCAGGGGTAAGTGGGACCTGAGGTTAGCTCCCCATGCTTAACCCCCGATACAACTTCCCCTCAGAAACCCCAAGACCCACAAAGAGCCAGAAGCCTCGGGCGCTGAGAGGAAATGAGACGGATTGGGCTCTGGCTGGAAGGAGACAAATCGAGCTGCCGTCCTGACACGGGCGCATCACAAATGTGCAGAGGAGGACGACATGGCTCGAGACGCCATAGGGAGGCAGAGCTGAACAAATGACAGCAGAAATGGATAATAGAACAGAAGAAACGGGGACTTCGGCAAAGTAAAAATCTTATTTGACTCACAGTATGAGCGGACCAGCACAGAGAGAAAAGGAAAAAGAAATCACGAATAAACAGAATCCCAACCGCTTTCTCTCCGGGCTGTTCCTGAAGAGGCAAGCACAGGAAGAGTCCCCAAGGAACCGGGGAACTGGGCCGAGGAGAGGGCTGCGTTTTGGTTTGCTCTCCTTCGGAATCCTCTCCTCAGGGTGGAATGATTCACTCCCTTGCTACCCCCTTCCCCAAGCATGTAACCCATGGGTTACATCAGTTTCTCCAAGAGACAAATCTAAGATCTACCTTAGCTTTTTCCTCCCCTATCCCTGGCTGTTGTGAATATATGGAGAGGTTGCCCAGTACCTCAAGCTAAGACACATATTTGGAATTCAACTCTGCCCCTTCATCCTCAGGGAAAACTGGTTTGTGGGTGCCCTGTCGGCGCCGGAACCAGCTCGGCTCCCCAGCGCTGGAACTGTGGCTACTTGCAGAGGGGAGGGCAGCTGAAAAACAACTCACAGAGACAGCATGCAGCAGGTTAGGACAGGGGCAAGCATGCAGCTCAGACCAGCGTGCAGTGCCACGGGGTTAAGGGGGGAAAGTCGGTCGGAGCCAGGGCGGGTGGTTAAGGCCGACTGCGGTGCCCGAGTCCCAACACCCAGCCAGGAGGCCTTGCCCGGTAGTTCTGTGTGGGGAGGACTCCAAGCCCTCTGGACGTCTCACCCGCAGAGACATCCTCCCCCAGCCTTACATCCAGCCTCCCCATCACCCGAAGGGGTTTCATTCTCTCTCCGCCAGTGTTCTGGTCACTACAGCCAACTGTGTCCCCCTTTCACACGCACTGTGAGGATGCATAAAGGAGAGCAAGGAGCTAGCTACCAAAGAGGTGAGAAGCTCACCGGATTCAGTGGGAGCCCCCAGCAAGCCCCGGAGAGAAGCCGGCGCTAGCAGACGCCGGGCAGAGACGGCTCAGCGTGTCCGCAGCACCTGGACCGAAGCCGGCCGGTCCGCCCAGGAGCCTCAGCAACGCGAACGGCCGGCGCTGTCAGACACGCTCCGAGCCCAGCCGACCTGATCCCTCAACGCATTTGTCAGGCCCCCACTCTTCCAGACTCTTCCCTCGGCTCCGGAAAGGCCAGCGTCCCCCAAGCCTTCACCCCCACCTCCCGCACACCGGTATCTGGGTGGCTGGCACATGACTCTCCATCCTGTCCCCGTGACCGGACGGGAGCGAGAGACAGGCGCCGCATCCTCCCTCCCAGGCTCTCTGGGTCGGCCCGGACCCCGACCCCGACCCAGACCCCGACCCCGCGGTCCGCACGCGGCTGCACAATGCGCGCCGCCCCGCCGGCCCGGACAAAGCGGGCCGGGGCGCCGGCACCTACCTCGGAGCGGAGCGCCGGCCCCGCAGGCGGGAGAAGGGCGGGCGGGGGCGCACCGGTAGTCGCCGCGCCCGCAGCCGGGCCACGAGGGGCGGTTGCGGGCGGCGGCGGGTGGCCGGTGGGCGGTGGGACGCACGGCGGGCGGTGGGCGGGCGCTGTCACGGGGCGCTGGGGGCGCGCGGGGCCGGTGGCGGCAGGGCGCGTGGCGGCGCGCGGGCGCGAGCGGGGGGGACTGCGGCGCCGCGGAAAGAGGACAATAGCCTCCCCCTGCCGCAGGCCGCCGGCTCCCGCGGGAGGCCCGGGACCATCTGGAGCGGGCGGCCCCGCGGGGCTCCGGGCGGGGTCCGAATCACCCCCTCCCCGCCCGGCGCCATGGCAACCGCGGCCCCTCTCGGTTCTCCGCGAAGCTTCCTCGCCCGGGGTCGCTGACCTTCCCCGGGGCAAAGGCGGCGGCGGCTCGGAGACCAGCTTCCAACCCCCTTCCCACCTTCCCTGCGGGTGGCCCCCATAGCCCCGCCTTTCGGTGTTCGCCAGCCCTGGTCACCCCCAGGCCGTCTGCCACTCTCCCCCATCCCACCCCCGCCGCTTACCGGGCCGGGTCTCCGCAGTTTGCACACCTCACCTAGGTCCCTACTTCGATTTTCATGCAAAATCGGTAGCCCCTGGACACGCAATCCTTCCTTTAACGGCACTCACCGCCCAGAAGGCTTCCCAATCTTCAGCCTGCTTCCCTTTTCAAATTTTCCTCTTCGGGCACCTCCGGCTCATCTCCCTTTCAACATTTCTTTCACCCGTCCATCCCCTCTGTCTCCCGTCCGCCTTCAGGCAGGTAGGCCGGCTCTCTCCCCCAAAGCATCTCCATGGTAAAAGTGGCGGAGACCCGCCTTCTCGCGATCAGATTCTCAGAACAGTCATCACGGCAGCTCCTCGCAGCTCCTTCTCAGCTCCTCTCATTTATCACCAGAATTCCGGCCTACTCACTGCCTTATGAGGCAGTGGGGGGTGGGGACGCACGTTGCTAGGCCTGGCACAGCTGACTCCTCCGTTAGCAGCAGCGTCTGAGTGGTCGAAGGTCTAAGGTCATTAACTAAGTCTGAGGTGAGCTGCTATCTGCTTAGGAGAGAAAAGAATTGTGCCCAAGTAATAACAAAGTTAGGAAGTGCCCTAGTCGTGCTAAACGTGTATCTGATCTGCTGTGACCGCCCCCCCCCCCCCCATCTGTGCTCCAGCTCCCAGAAATAGGTTCTGTTCTTCTAGACTGGGAAACTAAGCTCAGGGATGAACTAGTAATAATAGGTTGGGCTTTGTACAGAGCAGTCTGAACTTAACCGTTAGGTTATACTGTCCATGTGGACCTGTTTCTACCAGGGAAATGCCTGAAATGGCTCAGGTAAGGGCAAGGTGAAGAATGGGCTTTGCCTGAATTATTGGGTTTTTATTTATTTATGAGTAATGGAATTTTGGGATTTTGCTCCTTTCTGAAAAGGTATGCATACTGAATCGAATGTATAAGTAATTAGTTTCCAGAAATGATTTTGGCAAGCAGAAATCATTTGTGTTAAACCCACTTAAAGACATTTCCAAGGTTCCAAAAAGTCCTTTTACCAACCTTAGTTACTTGTGCCATCTCAACTGCCTGGCCTTGGTGTCCGAGTCTATAAAATGGGTCAGGGAGTTGCACTAGAAGATGACCTTGAAGTTCTCTTCTACCTCTGATAGTCCGATTCTAAGCTGCAACAATGATTCTACCACCAAATTGGAACTTGGTCCTTTGGGGCATACCTTACTATCAGCTGTAATCTGTCTATTTTTTATTTTTTTTAAAGATTTTATTTATTTATTTTTAGAGAGAGGAGAAGGGAGGGGAAAAGAGAGGGAAGGAAACATCAATGTGTGGTTGCCTCTGGTGCACCCCCCACAGGGGACCTGGCCTGCAACCCAGGCATGTGCCCTGAGTGGGAATCGAACCCTCGACCCTTTGGTTCACAGGCCGGAGTTCAATCCACTGAGCCACGCCAGCCAGGACTTTACTTATTTTTTTTTTAACAGTCACTCCTTCGGGCAATGGAATCAAAGAAGTGATAGTATAAGCTGTAACTGTCCCCAGAGGCAGGAGTGAGTGTGTTCAGGGCTGAGGAGGGGCCGAGGTGTGCTTCCATCATCAAAGACCCTCCATCAGGCATGTTAAAGATGACGTGCTGATTTGCCGAAGGAGCCAGAACCCCCAGCCTCTGCTGCTGCACTGGTTATGGGAACTGAGGGTCTCAACAACAGCCTGTTAGATTGTGACCCAATTAGAAGATGAGAACATTAGGCTTTCTCATTAGCATAATAATAATGTCTTCTGTTTAGTGAGCTCCCATTTTCAGCATTTCATAATCCTTTAAAAAGCCTCCTAAGGTAAACATCATTGTCATTTTATTGACAAGCAAACTGATGTTCAGACAGCTAAGTGAACGCCCAAGTTTATGGAGTTAGTTCATGGTAGAGACACCAAGTCCTCTGATTCCTCGAATGTTCTTCCCCCTCTGCCAGAGATGGGGTTTAGCAGCGTAGTTAAAAGCATCTATTTTGGAGTCAGACTGCCTGGGTGTAAAACCTAGTTTTGCCACTAGCTGTTGACCTTGGGCAAGTTACTTAATCTCCCTGGAATTCTGTTTCCTCGCCTGTAAAATGATACCATAATGTGGGGATCTAATGAGTTATTGCAGGTGAGGCACCAGGACAGTGCCTGGCGCACAGTGAGCACGCAACCAGTGTCAGCGATTGCGGCTTTCCTGGGCTATCGTTTTCCCATACTGTCTCCTCATTTGGGGAGGAAGTGTTCTCCATAAAGAGAACACTGAGCTCACTTGTCTCAGCTCCGTTACCGAGTTGCTTTGGAAACTTGCTATTTTGCTCTGTAGTGCGTCAGTACAGGCAAGGATGAAGAAAACGCCTGCTTCCTTTTTACATAAGTTGCAGCAGTAAATTAAATGGTGTCCACCGGTTATGCTGAACTTCTCAGAGGATCCAGATTTTCTGCTTATGTTGCCAAGACTCATGGAAAGGTCTTGGTAGAATTTCCTGCCACCAAACCTACAGACGGAACTAAATTCTTAGCTCTTGTTCCTGTACCATGAAGAAGAGTCCCTCCTTGTGTCTGAGACTGATTCTTCTGGCTCCTTCCCTAAGTCTCATCCCCTCCCACAACCTCATGGCTCGAATTCTTTCTGGTGAGCTTCCTCTTTTCGGGCTTCCTCCCACCAGCATTTAAATATGCTCAAGTACCTGCCAGCTTAAAAAATAAGTGCGAAACCTGGATCCTCCTCCACATTGCCCTTACCCTTTATGATCATAATCTTCATGAGTCATTCGAACCCATTGGCTCCACTTCCTTGCCTCCCATTTAATCAAATGTTTATTCAAAAACGATCTGGCTTATGTGCCAGGCACTGTGCTGGGATCTGGGGAACTAATGATGAGTGAAGCAGACACTGCCTCTGTCCTCTTGGGGTGTACAGTCTGGTGGGGTTGACAGACATTGATGAAATATTAATCACAAAGTATATATGACATCTGTCCAGGGGGTATCCTGCCACGTAATATGAAAAATAGACACAATTATTGAAGGCTATATAGGATACAAGAAACATTATACAGAGGACAATGACGCCTCAGTCCCCTTCAGAGTAGGCACCTTGGGACCTCACGCAGTTCTCCCAGTTGCCATCAGCTGCCCTGTTGTATTTTCCTGAATCTCATCGATGGTCTGAAATCCCTTCCCTTTCAAAGGTGATTTTAGTTTTGAGAAAAGCCAGAAGTCATACGGTGCCAAATCAGGGCTATAGGGGGCTGAGTCACTTGGGTGATTTGATGTTTCACTGAAAAACTCTGCATGAGATGTGATGCATGAGCAGGTGCCTTGTCGTGATGAAGCTGCCAATCACCAGTTGCCCATAGCCGCAGACTTCTGAGTCATCCCAATAGTTTCTGAGGAGGAGTGTTCAAGCTTAACGCAAAATCTGATGCAGATTCATTGCTCTACTCACTCAGTCACTTTGAATGTGATGGCCACACAGTACACATGCTCACTCGATGGCATCTGCCACCCCCACTGACTAGTACAGTGAAGTCGTCATTGTTCACACATGCGCATTCCAGTCCACTCACCGTGGCTACCAGGTGTCATTGATGTCATGCAAACTATTCTTGTTCTATCAGCAATGGTTGGACTTTTTCCAGACAGACCTTGTATACTCAGATTTATAATCATAAAGTATAATGAGTGTTATGAGTAAAAATGTTCAGGATGCTACGTGAGAATATAATAGTGATTCATAACCTGGTGAGAGAGGTCAGATCATCTGAGTTAGATCTGAAATTTGAGAGCACTGACCAGGCAGAGAACGAAGAATAATAATAGCCTTTACTAACATTAATTGGGAATTATCTTCCTAGCACTTTACACATACAATTTCATTTCATTCTTGTCACAACGCTGAGAGGTGAGGATTGACCCCATTTTACAGAAGAAGAAACAGGTCATTGAGAGACTAAGTGCCCTGCCCAGCGTCGTTGAGCCAGGCCAGGGGCGAGCTGGGATCTTATCAACTCAGGCAGGCATTTGCGTCATGTTCTCAGCCACAGGGACAGAGCGTGTGGGCACCAGGCCTGATGCTTCAGGATGCCGGGTGCGTGTGAGAAACGGGAAGAAGGGCGGTGGGAGGGAAACGGAGGGCAAGAGAAGACACGTGGTGAATTCCAGCAGGGAAGAAAGGCGTTTTTACATTTTTCTGCAGAAGCTTCTCTTTAAATATCAAAAGATGGAAACTGATAAACGGAAAGCTCAGAATTTATGCCGCCAACTGTTGAATTGGAAAGAACATGTACCACAAGTTTCCCCTCCACATAGAAAATAGAATCCTTTTTGAGCTTGGAGTAGAACTGAAAAGGATTGAGAAAGGAGAGCAAGAGAGTTTAGATGCAGCTGCGGAGCTTTGTCTGCTGTCTCTGCCATCAAACCATAGCGGACAGAAGGGGCTTATGCCCTATCAATCCCGGAACTCTGAGAAGGCACGGCCTTTCAACGTGCCCTGTGCTAACAGGGGCCACCGCCACCAGGTACAAACAGCGTTGCCACCTGTGTATGTAGGCACAGCGGATCTGAGGCAGATTCCTCCTCCTCACCACCTCTGACCTTCTCACCCCCTAGGCTTGGTTCTCCTAGGCTCCTTGGCGTTGGAGGAAATCTGAAAGGCCCTCAGTGCCCTGCCCAGGAGGAGCGTGAGAACGGCCCAGAAACTGAAAGTCTGCCGTGGGGGCGGGGGAAGTGAGGGGTACCTGACCACGCAACTGGACAGATGGAGGTTCAGTAGCCCCAGGAATCGCTCAGGTGAGAGCCACCAAGATCCCTATGAAGCAATCACCAAGTTTTGTCTATACCAGGATCACAGGTTCCACCTGCCAGGGAACTTGGCCACAGACACAGCAGCCACAGAGCCCTGTGGCCAAGGCCAAGTGAAGGAAGCTACTCTTCATCAGCTGGGTGTGAGAGACAGAAGATGGCACTTGACCTTGATGCCCTTCCCCTGATTGCAGAATGAAACACAAACCCCAAACTAGAACACCATAAAGGGAGGGGGCCAGGGAGGAGAACCCTAAGAGACTGCCTATACCACTTGAAATGACGGAGTTGTCCTGAGTTGGCACTTTTCAGGCTTACCATTTTTCTGTCATTAGTAGTAGAAACGGGAGCTGAAGGGCTAGGCTGAGACATAAAGAACATTACGGATTTCCTCACCTGAGTCTATGATTGAGATGTAAATAAGCCTGCGGCACAAGTGAAATTCGGGAAGGCGGGCTTACACGGGGAGCGCCAGTCCTCGAAAAGACTGACCGACTTCCCGAGACTCCTGTGGACCAGCAGGCCGGTGCTACGCCAGCTCAGGACACGATTTGCAAAGAATGATCATGTATTTTGAAAGTGAAAGTCTGCAGATGCGCCCAGGAGGAATCTTAAGTCAAATGGCGCGTTCTGATGGCAGGGTGTGGGGGTGGGCTCCCTGCCCGGAGCTCCTTTACACACACAGGGTGGAAAGTGCGGGGTGCTGGAGCCCTCAGGCCAGGGCTCTGAGCTGAGCGGCGGTGTGAGTGAGCACTGTTGTTGACTAAACTGGGGAAAATGGGACTGCTTTGAGGACACCGAAGTATGACATCCATTTATCTTTGTCCAGCCTGGATTCAAAACAGCAGCTTATTTATGGACTGGCCCTCCAAAACTATTTTTAAGTTCCAACCTAAACACTATTAAAATTGGGGCCTAAAAACCCATTTGAATGGCTCCAGCCCATCTAGGAGCAGGCTGGGATCAACCATGATTCTCAATACTTTCAATTTTAACTTGTCCATAATGAACCACTCCTTTCTTCTAAGCAGCTTATGCCACAAACCCCTGATAATACATAGACCCCTTGAAAAAGTGGCTGATCATAGCCATTCACCTGAAATCCATTTGGGCATCATCTGCTTGGTACTAATAGCTGAATGGAAGTTTTTGGTGTTCCTTGATCAAATTGCCCAGGAAAATGTGAATTGTCCTGGGAAACCTACAGTGCTAGAACCCAAATAGTGTAGATTCAGCGTATGTCTTTGAAGCTATAGAGATTTTAGGTCAGTTTTCTGTATTGTAACCTAATTTACTCATGCTGTGGTACTATTATCGTTCACCTGGTATTGGCACCTGAAACTTCCTGGTGGTTAGGAACAAGACTCTGGGAGTCTTGTGGCCTTGCTGAAATTCTGGACCATTACATTCTAATAGTGTGACCTTGAACAAGTTACTTAATTTCTCTGAGCCTTGGTATTCTCATCTGTAAATAGGGGATCATTTTATTTAAACACTTTTTTTAGATTTTATTTTACTTTTAGAGAGAGGGGAAGGGAAGGAGAAAGAGAGGGAGAGAAATGTTGATGTGCCAGAGAAACATCCATCAGTTGCCTCTCGCACACCCCCTGCCGGGGACCCGGCCTGCAACCCTGGCATGTGCCCTGACTGGGACTGAAACCGGCGACCCTTTGGTTTGCAGGCCGGCACTCAGTCCACTGAGCCACATCAGCCAGGGAAATAGAGAATAATTTTAAAGAAGTAACTTGTGTCGAGAAATTAAATAATGCACACCTGGTGCCAAACAAATGTTAGCTGTTGCTATCATCATTATTGTCCTTGTTTTGCATGTAGGCAAATCTTGCCTGAAGTAAAACATACGGGCACACCTTGGAGATATCGCAGGTTTGGTTCCAGTCCAATGCAACAAAGAAATTATCGCAATATAGTGAGTTGTAATCTTTTTTGCTGGTGGAGGGTCTTGCCTTCAATTTGTAAAAAAATCCAACATCCCTGAAGTGCTGCAGAGTGAAGCACACCGAGATGAGGTGTGCCTGTAATGATGTATGCAAATCCAGATTTGCATATAAGGTTGCTGGGAGAGGCTATTTGTATTACAGGTTTTCTTTTAAACAGCCGTCTTCCCAGTGTGTCTAAAATGATTTGATTCACACAAAACTGAGGTTATACAATGTTTGGGGAACACAGCTATTGTGTGAAATAGGGAGGTGAATTAGAACAGAGTTTCTCAACCTTAAATACACTAAATATATTGTGCAAACTAGATCGATTCTCTGTCTTGGACACCAGGAAAACATGAGGAAGGAGGTAGAGGGAGGCAATTCAGGGGTGGGGAAAAAGGAAATGAATTGGAAAAAATATTGTTCCTCTGGTTGGGAAATGCTAGATTAAATGACTTCTAAGATTTCTTCGAATTTGAAGATTCTAACACTCTCAAATTGCTTCACAGATGTTATTTTAACCATATTCCTGGGAGAATTTTCCTATTTTAGTTGTGGAAAAGTAGAACGTAACACCTGAAGTGAGTGGTAAAATGGGAAAAGAATTCAGACATCCTGACCCTTTTAGACTGTAGATCCCACAGCCTGTTTTCAACTGGTGAAAATGGAAGTTGGAGGAACAACCCTGGCCAGGTGGCTCAGTTGGTTGGAAAGCTGTCCGTACATCAAAAGGTTGTGGGTTCGATCCTCAGGCAGGGCACATACCTAGGCTGCAAGTTTGATCCTCCTTCGGGGCGTGTATGTTTCTCTCTCACATTGATGTTTCTCTCTCTCACTTCCTCTCTCTCTCTTAAAAAAAACCCTAAGGTGAGGATTTAAAAAAAAAAAAAAGGGAAAAACAGAGGATAAAAGTGGCCTGAAAGCTAGGACAGATGAAAATAAGTCAACTTCAGAGATCAGTAAAAAATCAGCTCACTTGAGGTTCCATATTACCAGCTTCAAACACTTCGTACACCAGCATCCCTGGGGAGGTACTTCCGAGTGCTGTGAGCGTGCAAAGACGGAGCCAAGACGGAACACGCGCAGCCAGTGTCCTTTTCAGTGGGGCTCGGACGAGACAGTCTTTGTCCCCGTGAGTCTGTCTTTCCAAGAAGTTGATCATCTGGCCTCTGGATCAGTGGGTTTACCTGGTCATATGTGACCGGATTATACTGCTGTTTCCACTCCACAGTCTTCTATGCCACAAAGAGTGCTTCCCTTCCAGTGGACTTGCGCTGGCAGGACAAGTGCACCTGTCTAGGAGGAAGGTAAGCCAATCACGGAGGGCAGGACCGCCTTGTGATGCAGATTCTGTCGGTTATCTAGGAAGACGAGAAATTGGACACTAACGGGAAAGGAGGGAAATCTCTTGGGCCGGCCCCAGAACCTGCTGCTGGTGAAGAAACCAGAGACGCTGTGCAAAGGGCGACTGTCAGCCAGGAAACACAGGAAGCTGCCCAGAATCATCCCCGGTCATCTTACAAAGAAGGGAGAAAACAGGGAACGGGGGTAAAGAAGAAAACACTCTAGTCGCGTATATTTTGGAAGTGTCCAGAGGGGATCTTTACTTTGCCCATAAATCTTAGAGTGAAGAAGGAGTGCCGCAGTTGAAGAAATGGCACAAAAGTCAGCAGCACTGTGGCCTCCAGTGCCCCCTGACCTGACGTTCCTCTGCACGAGCAGCCTGCTTGACCCTTGACAGGAAAGTAGAGAGAGGTGAGTAGTGAAGCTGCCCCAGATTCGGTGCTCCAGGTGGAGAAGGCCTCAGGAAGGTGAAGGGATGAGCTAATCTGAGCTTCGTGGCCCCATTTCCAGGGCTGTGATTAGTGGAGAGGCACACGGGACCTGCTCCATTTCAGGAAACCCGGTTATGGGAAGTGGTGGGGGGCAGACTTTGCTCAGGACCTGGGAGAGGCAGTTAACCCTTTCCTACTCTCCATGTGGGAAACAGCCTCTTTTAATAGTCTCCCGGAGAGAGGGGGAAGAAACTCCTCAAATGGACTTCGTTTTGCTTCAACTCCACAAGGGGGGCCTCAGGGATATGTTTCTCCTGAGTTCCTGGCGTCAGTCTCTTCAGGGCCTTTGACGGCTGCAGGGCAGCCTGAGAACAAGGTAGGACCGAAGAAGCATCTAGGAATGGCAGCAGAGAAGGGCACATTCAGAAGGGAAAGCTAGCTCACCAGTTCCTAAAATGTCACTGACCTGACAGCACTCCCCAGGACGTTCTGTTCCACTCAGACCCTGGGGTTCCGGTCAGAGTCAGTCGGGGGCTCTACAGGTGGGGTCTCTTCTGGCCAGATAGGGGACTTCTTATCAGAATAAACAGGCTGTCCAACGTGGACATGAAACACCAATCCAAATCTTGAGGTGAGTGAAGGAACGTGAGCAGAATCAGTACGTTGCTAAGTCAAAGGACTGGGGAGAGCTGGCCCCCACAAAGGCACTGCTAAAACCCTGAACACCAGGGCTGAAAATATCCAGGGAAGCAACCCAAAGGCTCCTTGGTTGACCTGGTTGACTAAGGTGACCTCAACGTTGGGCAGATTACTTAACTTCTTTGGGCTTCTAATTTCTTCATCTACTGAAGATCACTGATAACCTCGTCAGTGCCTCTGCTCTAACACCCCATTGCTCTGAAGATGAGGCCTGAGTAAAAAGAGTTTTAATAATGTGGAGTTAGTCTGATAGTATATCAAATACTAGACCTCAAACAGGTTGGGGGCAAACACTGCTGGGGGAGAGAAGAGCTCCTTCAAGCTTTAGTTTGCGCGAGACGAGGGCATCTGAGTTCATTGGCTCCTTAGCTTTTGCATGGAGGGGTTTGCTTCTCCTCGTAGTATTCCTGTTTCTATACTATAGAAGTTCGAGACAAGCCGTTAGGCAGGTCACGTCCTGGTGGGAGATGCACTGGGTAGCTGTAGGGGAGCGCAAAGAGGGATTAAAAGATTTCTGTTTCAGGTTTTGGCTCTGCCATTTACAAACTCACTGTGGCACAACCTCTTCCTGGAACCTCGTCTTCATCATGTATAAAATGGCAACACCACCTCTTGTACAAGGTTGGGAAGGTTACTTAAGATAAAGAAGAAGAAGTGGCCCTGGCTGGTGTAGCTCAGTGGATTGAGCGCGGGCTGCGAACTAAAGGGTTGCCGGTTCGATTCCCAGTCAGGGCACATGCCTGGGTTGCAGGCCAGGTCCCCAGGGGGGCCACATGAGATGCAGCCACACATTGATGTTTCTCTCCATCTCTTTCTCCCTCCATCCCCTTCTGTCTAAAAATAAATAAAATATTAAAAAAAGAAGAAGATGCGAAGGCCATTTAGCATGGAGTTGATGCCCATGAAATGCCAAGCCTGCACCAAACCTTGCTGGACTACAGGGGTTGTGCTGTGGGTGTCCTGACGGCAGGCCCTTGTAGCAGAGGCTCCCTGCCTCCATTCTGCCTACACCTGGGATGGGGAGGGGAGGGGAGCTGCGTCCCTGGCTACCTCTGTGAGGCTTCCCTGCCTCTAGGATGGTGCAATGTGCTCCACTGCAAGTTCACCCCCAAGGCTCGCTCCAAGGACAAGGGCTGGAAGCCAGGATGAGCAACTTGTCTGAAGTACTTCTACACCGGCAACTGTTCTCCACCCTTCGTTCCCAATGCCTTTCTCAAGGTGGGGCATTTTCTGCTGAGCCATGGGAAATATTTTAAAGAGTCATCCTCATCACCTTGGTTTCCACCCATCAAATAGTGACGATAAATTATCTCTCACAAGACACTGCAAGAGTTAAAAATTTATATAAAGAGCCAATGGTGACAACAGAAAGTCCTTCAATAAATGGTAGCTCACTTCCCCTTGGCATCTACCCTTCCTAAAGGGGACACCTGAGAGAGAAGGGAGTGGAAGGGAGAGAAAGGCTCCAATGATTCCCCAAAAGCCAGCTCATCAAAACTGAGATGGTATTATGATGAATTTTCCAGAAATAAAAGCCACCTTTCTCCAACAGGTTTACCTGTGAGCAACTGAGCTGGGGGGAGTGGTCAGCAGCGCTTAGCTCGCATTCAAGAAAGCTATGATGCGGGTCTCAGTAGACTTGTTCTTTGGAGTAGCATCACGGTGTGCGCTGGACAGGCACTCCGCCAGCTCCCCCTGCCTGCTCTGTCCAATCCTGGCTGCTTGGAGCTGCGATGAAAGAATTTTCCCTGAAGGAAAGCAGCCTACACCCCGTCCCACCCTTCTCCTTGGGCAACTCTCTGCCAGGCAGGAATCTCTCACCAGTTTTCTCCTGGCTACCAGATCAGCCATTTAAACGGGCTCGCCGACGTCCCCCCCACCCCTTCCCGCCCGCCCCCGGCCACGCCCCTCCCTGAATTTGCAAGGAACCCTGAAGCTGGAGGCTGGAGGACTACCTTTCTTTCAGCTGGGAACACTCTGGGCAAACCGCAGCGCTTTTCCTGCCAGCGGAGCCCAGGAAAGCCAGCCCCTGCTCTTGGTATACTTAGCGGAGTCGAACGTGGGGAGGAGCCTATTTCCTCGGGGCTAGGGTCCCCGTTCCAGGTCCTGCCTGGGCACTTTGGAATTAGGCTTGGGGACATGCTTGGGACAAGTTACCAGCGAAAATACAGGACGCCCAGTTTTGCATTTCAAATGAACAAATAACTTTTTAAATGTAAGTTTGTCCCAGATATTGCACGGGATATACGTATGCTTAAGATTTTTTTTTTGCTTTTAAAAATTTAATTCAAATTCAACGGTCTGTTCTGTATTTTTATTTGCCAAATCTGGGACCCAGAGGTAGGTCTGGGGCACTGGGGGCAGTCCCCGCAGGAGGTGAGGCTGCTTGGGGGATCAAGAACCGGCCTGGGGTCCCGCACCAGCCGCCTCTCCGGGCTGAGGGCTGCACCTCGGCGGGGCCGTGGGAAAGTCTCTTTCGAGAGGAAGGAGGAGTCGTAGCCTGGCCTCATTCCTGCTCGCCTCCAGCCTCGCTCACCGCCCGCGGGCTTTCCCTAGCCGGGCGGCTCGCCTACCCGCCCGCCCACGGGCCGCAGCTGCTCGCTGCGGTCGCCCACGACTCCAGCAGGCCCGGGTGGCTCGCGGCCGGGGGCGGGGCGGCGCCGAGTGCGCAGGCGCGGCGGGCCGGTGGGCGGGGCCGCACGTGGTGCCGCCGGGCGTGCGCGCGGGCGGAGTTCGAAGGCGCGGGTGACACTCAGAGGCCGGCTGTCGGTGCTGCTCCTCGTGCAGAATGGAGGGGTCTGCCGCGGCCGTCTGTGAGGTGATACCGGAAAGGGAGAGAAAGTAGAGGAGAGTGTAGGAGGAGACGGGCTCTGTGAGGAGACCGCGAAGTCCGGGCAGAGAGGTCTGGCGTTGCCTGAGGCGGCAAGGGAAGGTTCAGGGATGACGAGATTCGGGGCCATGAGAGCGGGCTCGCTCGGGCCTCGTGGAGGGACCCTCCGTCAGCTGAGGGGACGGGCAGGGCCGCCGCCCGCACTGCTCCGCTGAGAAAGCCGAGGTGCGGGGAGTGGCCCTGTCGGCCCGACGGTAGCGGACACCGGGTCAGAGCAGGAATGCCAGGGTCGGGCCCCTCCGGGGCCGGGAGGGCGGCGGGCTGTTCGAGCAGAGCGGGAGGGCGGGAAAGTGGGCGTGGGCCCTCGCGCCAGGCCCGGTGTGGGGCGGCTCCCGGGCCCCGCGCTGGCCGCACCGCGCCCCGCCACCCCGCCGGCGGGGTCGGTGCTCGCTCTGCCCCGCGTCGCCGCACTTGTTCATTCCGCACTGCACGTTCGCAGCCGTTGCCTGGTTGGCCCAGCTCCGGGCCCGGCGGGGGGAACTGAGGCAGATAAAACAGAGCCCTGGGCCGCGCGGGGCGGGGCGGACCGCGCTGAGAGCGCGGCCCCTCTTCCTGCCGCCGCAGTTGTCGTCCGGGGAAGGTGGAGGCTTAGATGTCCCAGAGCCCGGAGCTTCTGGCCCACAGGCCCGTGTTCGTTCCCAGCTGCTCTCCTCGTGGACGAGGAAAGTGCGGAGAAATCCTAACGGAGGGAGCACGGGAAGTCGGAGGACGTGTGGAAGAAAGTGCTAGATGCGGACCTGCCTGGAAACTGCGTTTATAAACTGGTGCAGATCAGGACCTCGGTCCTGACGGTCTCTCACTGAGGTCCCCCGCCTTTAAAACAAGGGGGTTGATCATTTTTCCCATTGCACCTTAGTGTGGAACTTCCATAAATAATAAGGAAATGAAATACGATATATTTTATTTCTGATTCGCCTCATCAAGATTGAATGTTTTAACCAGACACCTTGGAGGTCTGTTCAACTTAAAATATTGTGTTTAATCTCTACTGCAGAAGACCTCATTAGGAATAATAATAGGTAACATTTATTAAGTGTTTACTATATGCCAGGCACTGTCTTAAGCACTTAGCACCATCAGCAGCAGCCGTAGGTGGTAGATTGTTCTCATTTTTGTGAATGAAGAAGCTGAGGTTCCGGCAAGTAACTTGCCCCAAGGTCACGTGCTTGAATGAATGAGGGGCATCAGGATTCACAAACAGGCCTCTGACTCCAGAACCAGTGCTCTTAGCTGGTGCGCTGACCCTCAGAAATGTCGATTGCATGTCAGTTAAAGATGATTCATAACTTAATGTTGGCTTTTATATGGGAAGAAAAAAAGAAATAGGAAAAACAAACTCCCACTTAATTTTTGCAAATTATTATTTTTGGATGAACTTAACCCTTTGAATAAAGCAGTTGAATGTCTCCATTTCCTGTCTTGCTGGGCATTGTGTTGAATTTCACTGTCTCCTTTCTTATGTCACCTCCCTAAACGATTTCTTCTGTTTAGACACAATGCTTTGTTCTGAAAAAATGTAAATCTGACACTTTGTAAGCAAGAATATTATTTTTTAAAATCAGAATTATTAACTGTATCATACAAATTTATTACCGAGATTTCTAAAGATTCTCTTTTCTTTGAACTGTGCCCTCTTCAGATTTTGAAATACTTAATAATTCACTGGAAGTGTGGAACAGCAAAGGGAGCATTGCTGGAAGGACAGCTAGTGATTTCCATAGAAGCATTAAATTCTAAGCACCAGGCAAATATTCTTCATTGTGTAACAACTAGTAAGTGGAGGAAGAAAAAACAATGTTGATTTTCTATCTTTGTCATCATTTATGTTATAGTTTATTTTAAAAAATCAATTAGTCATAATCTTTTATCATGTTATCACATCAGGGTTGTACCATAGTTAAAAACTTAAATGATTATGTAATAAGTATCTGATGATAGATTTACAAATGTGCCATTCAGGAAAGGTGCGTAGACTGACTCTTATCACAGGATTATTTATCTTATTGACTCAAGGTAAAATTGCTCAGGAACAATCTCACTCTTTTTTTTTTTTTTTTTTAAGATTTTATTTTTATTTATTTATTTTCAGAGAGAGGAGAAGGGAGAGAGAAAGAGCAATGTATGGTTGCCTCTCACATGGCCCTCTTTGGGGACCTGGCCTGCAACCCAGGCATGTGCCCCGACTGGGAATCGAACCGGGACCCTCTGGTTCCCAGCCCGCGCTCAATCCACTGAGCTACACCAGCCGGGCCAGGAACAATCTCACTCTTGCTCTTGATTTTAACCTCTTCTTTCACAGCAAAATTATATTACATTGAATTTTATCTCCTTTTTCTTTCATGTCTACCCCTTGGTACTTGGAAAAGAGCCAAAAATGAAGGGGAAGAAGATAAAATGAATAGTGCATACTTTGATAATCACAACTTGCAGTTAGTTTGAAAATACACATCTCTTCCATTTGGCACTTATTATTTTGTCATTTTTGCCTAAACTTTTGAGAGAGGCTGATGCATTGAGTGGCACTGAAACTAATTTTCTTGGACTTGTGAAGTGATGACTTTTTTTTGGGTAATGAAATTGTCCCGTCAGTCTTAGAGGGGTCACCCTGGGTCCTGGTTGAGATTGGGTTGTGCCGTAGGCTCTGCAAGACATTTTTCTCCCCTGAACTGGAATGACCTTTGTGTCTTCTCTTTGTGTGCCTAGCGGCAAACATCCTCAAAAGAGGAACGGAGGGTTGGTTTGCTTCTATTCCGCATGAACTCCACTCTGACTGGACAGGTCTGACCATTCATGAGAGAGATGGTTAGCTGCGTGGCCTGGGCAATGCTGATCTGTAGATGGTTGTATTAGATTGTGCATCGATTCTAGTCCGTAAACTATCACCAAGGTAGCAAAGTTGATTTCATTCAAAGCAAGGACTTGAGCCATACTAGCTCTTGGCAAGAAACCCAATTCCAAAGGTATGTTGGGCCTAACGGATTTCTGTAGCTCATCTAGTATGGGGGACATTTCTCTTCTCTTTACAGTCTCTGACCTTTCTATAATTACTTTCATATTTTCTTGGTAGGAGGAAAAGTAGTATATGCTCATAAAACATTGCTGCATTACAGAAATATATATTTCGGAAAGTGAGACCTTCCAGTAATCTCACCCCTTGTGATAATTATTAAATAACATTAAATATATATTCTTCTAAATTTTAAAAAATTCATATAGTCATTGTTTCACCAGGTGGATAGAGAGCCAGATTGCCAGCATTCTGGGATTAAGGGGTACGAGGGGCGTTGGATATCTCCACATTCAGTGTTTACATTCTCTCAATCCATGTGTGTTTAGTGCAGCTTTGGTTCTTGTCTCAGTCCAGAGACCCATGTTCTGCCTTTTTAAGGAATAATCTCTCCCTCACCCCACCTGCACCAAAGTTAGGGAGAGCCAGTCCCAAGAATGCTTAATGGAGGAGGGAGTCCAAAGGTCTACTTCCTAAATTCATTTTTTTCATTTGACTCTTCTAATTTTAGCTCCTATTGGACCCCTACTTCCAGAAGTTCCTAATACTGCCATTCCCGAGTCTTTCGGGATTTTATTGTATACTTTGGGTTGTTTTTTGGCCTTCTCATTTTCTGGTTTATAATTCAGCTTGCCAGGTCTCTTAAATCCTTTCCCACTAGTTCTGCTTTTCAGTTTCTAGAACTTTATTATAATCTTCTTTGTGTCTTATTCTCTATCCTTGTAGTTTATGCACTTAAAAAATCCCATTTCTATTGTTTTATTCAGGTTTCAGGAGGGATTAAGAGAGATATGTATGTTCAATCTGCCATCTTTACTTGAAATGATATGGTGCCTGTGGTCAGTAACAAAGGACCACCAACTGAGTGTCTCGAAACAAAATAAATGTATTTTCTCACAGTTATGGAGACTAGAAGTCCAGAATCAAGGTATCAGTAGATTTGGCTCCTTTTGGGGACTCTGAGGGAGAAATCTATTTCATGACTCTCTCCTAACTTCTGACAGGCCTTGGTGTTTCTTGGCTGGTAGACGTATCACTCTAGTCTCTGCCTCTGTCTTCGTGTGATATTCTCCCCTGTTTTAATCTGTGTCTGTGTCTCCACATGGCCTTTTTTTTTTTTTTAAAGATTTTTTTTATTTTTTATTTATTTTTAGAGAGAGGGGAAGGGAGGGAGAAAGAGAGGAAGAGAAACAGCAATGTATGGTTGCCTCTCACACGGCCCTCACGGGGACCTGGCCCGCAACCCACGCATGTGCCCTGACTGGGAATCGAACCAGGACCGCTTGGTTCCCAGCCCGCGCTCAATCCACTGCGCTACACTAGCCAGGGATCCACATGGCCTTCTTATAAAGGATGCCACTGGGATTTAGGGTCACTCTAATCTGGTCCAACCTCATCTTAACTTGATGGCATCCACGAAGACCCTGTTTCCAAATAAGGTCATGTTCATAAGTACTGGGGCTTAGCTCTTCAAAATCTCTTTTGGAAGCACAAAATTCAACTCAACAAACCAGCGAATTTTATTACTGGAATGCTTCATCCTGGGAAGCCGAGAGATGAGTATATGGTTTCTTTCCATCAGCAGTTGTTGATGGCTTTAACAAGTACTGCTCGTTGCAGTGTTTCTCACAACGTGCACTCTAGGATGTTTATATGAGTTACGAGAAGGGTTATGTAGTCATCCAAATTTGGGGAATGCTGGTTAAAAGAGTTTTATTATTTTTTCTATGACAGTTTACATTCAACATTATTTTGTATTAGTTTCAGGTGTGCAGCATAGGGGCTAGACAATCATATACTTGACAAAGTGGAGTCTAAAGTTTCATTACTTCAGGTCTTCTCTGAAACTTCACTACGCCAGCATGGACTGTGAATTGTTCACAATGGGCTACATATAACATTTCCCAAACATGTTTGACCACACATTTCTTTAAAAATTTTTTTTAAAGATCATCTTCTGTTCTATAGAGGAAATTTGGGGGAATGCTCTTCCATTAAGAATGTGTTCTACAAACTGGTCTCTGCTGTCACCTTTGCAATTGAAGGACAGCACTTTGTAGCACAGAAACAGGAGTACAGCTGAAAACGGGGGGCCGCATGGGGTATAGAATGATTGCTTTCTTTGAGCACGTGCACCAAAAGTGACCCATTTCCAACAACTGTTGACATGATACTTGTTAAAACTAAGAAAAGGTGTTAGGAGGAACAGGGTGACATGCAGTTGAGAAATATCATGGACCACTGCAAGACATGCAGGTTTTGTTCTTGTTAATGTTCTAGCTCCCGACCGATCACTGGTACAGGCCTGCTGGCGCCTGCCATCCCTTTCCCAATGATCCACTCTCCTTTGAGTTTGGACCAGGGTATCCCTGTGAGGAACAGTAAGAAAAAAATGATTGTCTTGTGCTGGCCTGAAAGTACAAGGGTGGCCGGTTCGATTCCCGGTCCAGGCATGTGGGTTGTGGGCCAGGTCCCCAGTAGGGAGTGTGATGTATCTCTCACACAATGTTTCTCTGTCTCTTTATCTCTCTCTTCCCCTCTCTCTAAAAATAAATAAATAAAATCTTTTTTAAAAAGATGATTGTCTTTTATTAAATGTTCTGTGCTACTTGAATTCATGCCTTTTGAAGCATGTACCATTTGTCTAGATCATTCAAAATCTGGAGATCTAGGGCATTGCTTATCCAATAGAAATTTTTGTGATGATGGAAATGCTTTACATCTGTGCTATTCAGTACAGAAGCCGTCAGCCACACCTGGCTACTGGGCGCTTGGAATGCGGCCAGCTAGTGTGGCTGAGGAACTGACGTTTTCATTTAATTCGCTAAATTTAGATGGCCACATGCAGGAAGTGGCTGCTTTATTGGGCAGCGCACCTTCAGAGTATGCTGTTGCCTCTCACGCTAGTTCAGTGGTTCTCAGCCTTCCTTCCCTGCTTGGAGAGTGCGCATTTCTTGAGGGACAGGCATATTTTTATTGGTTCCTGTGGCAGGGGTTCTTAGATTCTCAATCATCAAGTCACGTTCCTCAGGGGGAGGGCATGTTCAATTTGGAAAAAAGCCTCCCTGTGGTTCTCATCTTTTTTCCTTCTTAGGTGCCTGCTTCATCCCTCATCCTCTTTCCCTGAAGAATTATTGCTCCAAATGTTCTAATGTTCAGATTTAGAACTCTCGGTACAGAGAATTCTTAACTGCTATTTTCTACTAAAGAGTAAATTGGTTAAAAGAGGGGCCAAAATTTTTAACTGAATCTTATACTGGAATGTAGGTTATTGGCATGATATTCTTTGGTTACTAGCTACAGTTTGCAGTCTTCCTATAATCTTTTTCTACTAGGGATAGTAATATCCAAAGAGGCAGTCCTGGTATTGAATGTAGCTGAAAGACTTGCTATTTAGTCCCATCTACAAGAAGTTATTCTACCCCTAAATAATTAAGGTAGCCTCGTAATTTCTCTTTGGTGCCTCCATTTTTACTGAACTTCATTAGTAGTGGTCATCCTTTTTTTTTTTTTTTAAAGATTTTATTTATTTGGACCTGGCTGGTGTGGCTCAGTGGATTGAGTGCCGGCTTGTGAACCAAAGGGTCACTGGGTCGATTCCCAGTCACATCACATGCCTGGGTTGCAGGCCACGTCCCCATTAGGGGATGCAGGACAGGCAACCACCTGTCTGATCAAGAAACATCAATTGGTTGCCTCTTGCACAACCCCAACCAGGGACCTGGCCTGCAACCTAGGCATGTGCCCTGACCGGGATTGAACTGGTGACCTTTTGGTTTGTGAAACGACACCCAACCTACTGAGCCACACCAGGCAGGGCTGTAGTGGTCACCTTTTTAATGTTGAGTCTATAAGCAGTGTTTTCAGGCTCCCACTAATTCTTTAGATAAAATCCGTTTAATTGTTTTATTTGTGATATTTATTTACTTGTTTTTACAGTTACTTCTGCCGGAAGCATTTATGGTGGTTTTGTCTACAAGACATTTCTCAAAGGTAAAGAATTACCCAATTTCCATGAGACTAAATCTCTTCCTGGCAATGAATTTGATATTTTCTGAAACAGACTTATACTGAAAGCTGGGGTTGCTAGATTTAAGAAATAAAAATACAGAAGCTTACTTAAATTTCAACTTCAGATACATAGTGAATAGTTGTTTTAGTATGGTCCATTCAGTATTTGATCTGGCAATCCCACTGAAAGGTGATCTATAAAATTGTACAGGTTCAGGCACAGAAAAGACCTAGGTCACTATAACTTCTCTTACTACTCTTTATGCAACCTCAGGAAAAATTTACCCGGATGTAAAATAAGATTTTTAGTGAAGTGCTTGTTTCCATCTACCTCAAAGAAATAATACATGGAAAATGCTTTTACCATAAATTATTTTGGCTGCTATAAATACTGTTTTCACCATGCCAAAGTTGGTGTGATTTAGGAGCTTTCCATGATTTTGGTTTTAAAAGTTCTTTCCTCCGACTTCAGAATGATCAAGCTAAAGACATACGTTTGTTTTAAGGAGACTAATAGAATCTGAGAACTGTTGTGCTTCCATTTTTATCTTCTATGGTTGTGTGGTTTATCAGTATTACCCAATAGGCCTGGCTTTTCCTGATGAATGGTTTATTTACGGATTTTACAAAATTATTTTTAAAAGAAAATTTCCCCAACTAAATCTGGAACAACAGTAGATTGTGGTGGTTTCTTTTTAAATTTACATTTGTCATTGCTTTAAGAAAATATGCTATATATTGACTATGGAAACAACCAAAAAGCTACATCAGAAATGGATAATGTTATAAAATAGATGTTAAAAAATGTATTACCATTGGATTGTTTTAAAACAGTAATTGTGGAGAAAAAATAATAAAACAAAAAATAGAAATTTTTGTTCTTAGATCCATAACATACTCTGTGGGAGCTTCGGTAAAACGTTCCTCCTGTAAAAATTATCACAGTGATTTACTGAGCATTTACTATGCACTGAACCTTGTATTTGATACGGAGGGGTTACAGTGGTCAACAAGATGTGCTCGGTTTCCTCCCTTTTGCCTATATTCTATTGCCTCCCAAAGCTTATGCCTGGAAGAATGGGAGAATTGGCTTATTGTCCTGGAGAGTTTGCTCTCATTGTAAGACTTCTGGGAAATCTAAATCCAGCTTTAAGAATCATGAGTTGACTGCCTCAAAATCATTGAATATATGTATCAAAATTTAGTTCTCTTCTTTTTTGGATTATGCCCTTCAGAAGATGCAAAGAATAGAAAGATCATTCCTAATGCCCTTGCTCCAACTAATACGTTTGAAGGTGCTTTGAAAGAAAGGGAGTATGTTATTAGCACTAGGGAGGAGAATAGGAGTAGTTCCTGCAACATAAACCTACACTTAACATGCCTGTACAATCAGTGGTCTGATCATACGTAATACTACCTTTGGTTAATGTTTGTGAAAGTGCTTTGAAAAAAGTGAAAAGCTGTGTAAATACAAGGGAGTGGTTTTATTATCATTGTTAACTCTAGAGAGAAGATAGTGAGTTGAGTATAGTTTATGGAATAACCACCTGTTTATTATGCTAATACAAACGTTAGACTGTTTCATGGTGACTTTATTATTATTTAAAAGCTCAAAAGTAATTGTATGCATATCTATTTAATCTAGCTTTATGCTCTTGTAATAAAGTGGAGGTGGCTTTTGTGCAAAAAGGAAGTACTGCACATCAAGTACACAATAAAAATCCACTTAATCACATTTAGTAGCCACCTTTAGCCTGTCTTCTCTTTGGATGTTAGGTCTCTTAATACTACTAATCTCCACTCAGTGATGCTATTTGTTTTTACTAATTAGCCACAGAAATGACTCATTGAAACTCACAAAGGAAATTGTCCCAAATCAAAATTTGAATCCCTTAGCTTTCTGGCTTATGCATCATTCATTATGCTTTTATTTCTATTGTTGTTTACTTAGCATTCCTGTAACATGATTAAGCAAGCTGCTTTAAATTGGTCCATTCACAAATCTTTGCAATCTTTAATTAACTCTGGTGGCTAGTTCATTAACCATCAGATTTCTAGATGTAAAGAATTATGTACCTATACAAAATCAATAATATGCCTCTGATAGCCCTGGCTGGTATAGCTCAGTGGGTTGAGCGCAGGCCTGCGAACCAAAGCATCGCTAGTTTGATTCCCAGTCAGGGCACATTCCTGGGTTGCAGGCCATATCTCCAGTATGGGGTGTGTTAGAGGCAACCATACATTGCTGTTTCACTCCTTCTCTTTCTCCCCCTTTCCCCATATCTCTAAAAATAAATAAATAAAATCTTAAAAAAATATATGCCTCTGAATTCAGTTTGTTAAATACGTTGTCTGCTTCATTGCTCAGTTGATTTCTCTCTACCTAAAATAAAGTCTGACGTCTCTTCAGGGGAACTGTATACTGTAGAGCCATCCAAGAGCAGTTTTCTTTATTCTTCAATCTATTTTGTCAGGGTTATATCAAGGTAATTTTTCTCTGACCTGGAACACTTCGGATCAATTGCTATACAAACAGGCTCATAGTTCTGGGTGTTTTATTTATGCTGGATTAATAAACAATTGCCAAAAAATCCTTCTTATTTTCCTACCTCTCTAATGGTCTGTATTCTCTTTTTTGTTTTCTTTCTTCTCTGGTCCTTAACTATTTATACTTTTATACAGTAAATCTTTATTGAACATCTACTTTGTCACAAGGAAGTCATGGAAAGAGGTAGCTCTGAAAATACAGTGCAATAAGAACTATAACGGAGGTTTGAATGTTCAAGGTGCTTATTCGGTAACTTAGAAGGTGTTTCCTGAAGTTCAGTCACCAATACGTCTTCCCTTCATTATTCTGCATTATTATTCTACATTTACTTCAGATAGCTATTCTGCTTTTGAGGCTTTAACTATCATTTCTGTGCTGATGAAACCTATTTTTTGATATTATTAACATGTGTGGCTTTGATTGTCAATTAGACTATTATTCCCTTTGAGTATTCCTCTGAAAAATCATGTGCAGCGTGTCTGAAAAGGGATTCATTTTCTTGAAAACTAACTTGCTGTGTAATACCTCCATTCTCATACTTTTCCAGGCTTAAAATTTTTGGCCTTTTTCGGGGGCTTCTCCATTATCTAATGTAATTAAAATTTTTGTTAATTCTGCTTTTTATACTATAGGACTGTTATATATTAAATTATATATTAATTTAAACATAGTTCTATGTTCCTTTTGATTGCTTGTTAGAATAAAATATCTCAGACCAGATTTGAGGTCCTCTGTCAATTAGAATAATCTTCTATACTTTGAAGGATGGTGCCATCAAGATAGATAAATTCTTGTGTTTAAAAATTCTCATTACTTTATATGAATATATACTATTCTGCATCATATACTTGTCTACTTATGTAGAGATGCATTTATATATGAATTTATTTATCCATTTATGTGGTGAAACATGATAGTTTTAGGTGTCCTCCTTGCCCAGGTCCAGAGGCGAGAAGCAGAGAGAATGAGGAGATGGGGGACACGCACAGAGCCATATTTATAGGTCTCTCTTTATTTTGCTCTTTCTTTCTTGCCTCTTCTACTCATTTGATTGATTTTTTAATATTTTTTCTTTCCCATGTTTGTTATCTTTTTTTTTTTAATTCAAAACACTGGATAAGAATACCAGCCCTTGAGTCCTGGCTGGTGTGGCTCAGTGGATTGAGTGCCAGCCTGCGAACCAAAGGGTCGCTGGTTCAGGCACATGCCTGGGTTGCAGGCCAGGTCCCCAGTAGGGGGCGTGCTAGAGGCAACCACACATTGATGTTTCTCTCCCTTTCTCCCTCCCTTCCCCTCTGTCTAAAAATAAATAAATAAATTTTAAAAAAGAATAAAGAATACCAGCCCTTGAAAGTAGGCGAGATAGCTTTACTGTCGATGTGGTTATGATAGTTCAGTTTTTGCTTTTTTCCTGTACTTCACCCTTTTGGCATCATGGAGACTTTTTTTTTTTAATGGTTTTGTTTTGTCATCTTTGTTAATTTTGGGGAAAGGAAACGAGGAGTTGTGCTTTTCCTGTGTTAGAGAGATTGACAGGTCCGGGCTTGCTGAACATTGAGTGAGAAACTCAAAGTGGTAAACTCTTGGACGTCTAACTTCTTTTTCAATTTTTAAATCTGAGATTCTCATATTCAAAGATTAAAAATTACTATAATTTTATATCTTACAAGATCAACATCTTTAAGGCTCCGTACATATCTAACACTTTTTCTCTTCGGAGCTCCTTTTGTAGACATGATCTCATTCATTCTTGAGTGGTAGATCAGACTTCGGTGTGATCACCATTTCTGTTTCAGAGATTAGGAAACTGAGACTTACCTCAGCTTCCTGTATTAGGTTTAGAAGTAAGGAAGAGTTTGTGGACTCCCCTAGGTCATTGGTTACCCGGTAAATCCACACTTAATCCTCAAGCTTTCGATATGTTCTAAACAATCTCTTGCTGCCATATTTGCATAATACGTGTCAAGATTTTATAAAGAGAAGATTAACTGAAGGTCAAAAGAAGTTAAAATAAATGAATTTGTCTCTTTTAATGTTTCTTTATCCCTTTCCCTGTTGAGCTTATCCAATCATACTTCACTATTGAAAATACATTCAGGATTGGATGTTTGATACCTGGTCAGGACACATATGGAAGGCGACCGGTCAGTGTTTCTCCTTACCTCTCTCTCCTCTTCCTCCTCTTTTCTCCCTTCTTCTCTCTCTCAAATCAATGAACATATCCGGGTTAGGATTAAAAAGATACAAACATATGCCCGGGCTAGTGGCTCAGTTGGTTGGAGTGTTGTCCCCGTGCACCCCAGAAGGTTGCGGGTTTGAGCCCCAGTCAGGGCACACACCTAGGTTGTGGGTTTGATCCCGGGTTGAGGCGTGTATGGAAGGCAACTGATCAGTGTTCCTTTCTCACATCAGTGCTTCTCTCTGGCTCTCTCTCCCGTTTGTCAGAGACTGACGCAAGGCATCCTGGTTCAGTGCCAAGTCCATTAAACTTCAGTGTTGCATAACCTCGCTGCCATATTATCCTGGGCTTTGTGACTGAATTATATTCAAAACAAACTAATGGCAAGAAAAATATTATTCATTAAGATTGATAGTTAGAATTTGATCTTGGTGATGCCCATACTTTTTGAGATGGTTAAAGCTTTATTAGGTATGCAGTATGAATGAATGTAGTATGTAGCTTTAGGAGAAAATTGTGCTATTATTTTGGGATATAGCTTATTACATATTTAAAGTTGGGCTCTTGTATAATATTAACATTGTCAACCTCATTTACAAGGTAGACCTTGCATAGACTGAGATATCTATTTTTATTCATACTTAGTTCTCCTTTATAGTACTGTAGAGAGGAAGTAAGGATGGCATTTTATAAAATGGGAAATTTGTTTTTTACGTTTGTAATATGAGTGCCAGGGCGCAGAGAGGAAGAAGGGCGGTGCACACCTTGAGGTCTCTTTGGCGATGATGACCCAGGATTCACTGACGCCTTGTGGGAAGATAGTTGAGTCAGTACATGTAAATACACCAAGTGGTCAATTTATGAATTAAAGTAGGAAGGTGTGCTTTTCTTTGTTAAAGGTGACCTTAATAAACAACGTACTGTATTGGGTAAATGCCAGAGACGGTCATTCATGATTTTTTCTGCTTTTGGTTCTAAATAAGCTCACTTACTGGGTTTATGTTTATTAAATAATGAATTTATTTATTAAAAATCAAGAATATCAGATAGAGCTATCAGCTCTGAAGATTTCTGGCATTGGATATGACCTTGTGGAAATTAACTGAAGACACAAATGATTTAACAAACAAGAAAAATTGAAAACATGAGATTAAATGTCTTAACTCTATAATGTAATTCTAAATGTTCAAGCAATTTGCTGATACATAGCTATTTCCAGTCATAGTTTAAATTTTGCAGATAATCTTTTCATCAGGGAAAAGCCTTCTTGGCTCTTAAGTTTAATAAACAATTCCAGAAATTCTGGTGCTTATCCAAACTGCTTGTTCTGTTTTGTCGCCGTTTCTTCTCACACAGAAATGCAATCTATACTGCCCGGATTCTCTGCCAAACTGGACTGGACTTTGGAGGAAGCCAGCTATTCTCAGGACGTATCAAGGGTAACACCTTTCCAGATGACTTTTGAGGCAGGTTTTGTTGTGAGTCTATAAATTACTGATGTTTTGATTCTTATTTTTGTACAAATCACCTAGGAAAAAAAAGCCTAGGTGAATCACAGTTCCAAATTAAATGCAATAAAGCATTGACTCCCAGACTTCCCCACACAGATTTTAAATCACTTGGGAGCTTCCAAAACACTAATATTTGTGTCCCACTCCAAAAGATTCTGATTTAATTGGTCTAGAGTGTTGAATTAGTCTGAATGAGCTGCCATAAAAATTACCACAGGTTGGGAGGCTTAAACAACAGGAATTTATTTTCTTATACTTCTGGAGGCTAGAAGTCCAAGTTCAGAGTGCCTTGTCACTGTTTCTTCTCATGGTCTTTCCTCTGTAATACCTGGAGAGAGCTGTCTGGTGTCTGTTCCTCTTCCTGTGAAGATAGCATCTCTATCAAATTAGGGCCCCCCATGACCTCATTTACACTTCATTACATCCTTAAGGCCCCACCTCCAAATACAGTCAAATGGCGGGCTAGGCTTCAACATGTGAATTTTGAGAGATACAATTCAGTCCATAACAGGTGTCACCTGGGCTTAGTAATATTTTAAAAATCTCAATGATTCCTAATTTGAAGGTACATTTGAAAACCACTGAAACGCACCGTTATTTAAATTTGGATCGCCTGAAAAAGAAAATAATGGATTCCCAGTGCAGATCCTATTTGGATACATTTTTTTATGTTGGTTTACAGATTTTTACTGATTTATTTGAAACCCAGATTTATGAATGACAGTTGAATTGTACATTTCTTTTAAAAGTTGTCTAATCCTCTACCTTTCCTTCTTTTGAGTTGGTGGAGACATAAAGAATTCGAATACCTTAAATGTTCTCCCAAGGAACACTTGGGAGGCCTTCTCCATGTTTGAACAATTATATGCTCCTTCTAAAAGGAACGGGGACAACAGATATCCCCTGGCCGTGCCTTATCTTATTTAGGGGAACTGAAGGGTAAACAATCTGGAGCAATTAATGGTTAGTCAACTCTGAAACTATTAATGTGAAATAGCAATAAAAACGCTGATACCAGTGAACCAAGAAAAGCAGTTCTAGAAAAGGAGAGCATGTGCTTTAGCCAGTCTGAAGAAACAATGATAATTCTTGTACCTAACATTTTTATATTATTTAAGCCTCCTAGAAACTTTATGAAGTGGATAGGACAAGGATTATCACCCTATTTTACAGATAGGAAAACTGAGATTCAGAATTTGAATGACTTTCTGAAGGTCCTACAAAAGTTAAGTGACAATTTGAACCAGTCTTACTCATTAATCAATGAGTAATGAATGGATACTGCTGTTTCATTCAGAAACTTGTTTTCGTTCAAGTAGGCCTCACTATACTAGAAGGCACAGAGTTCCAAAACATGTTACTTGATCCCAAGGTACTTGAAATCTAAAGGAAAAGGTAGACAAACAAATAATTCAACACAGTGTAATATGTGTCGTGAGAAAGGTAAGCACTGAATGCTCTGATATGGAAGAAAGTTACCTAGCCCAGTGGGAAGGGGTCAAGATCTAGAGGTCTTTTTTAATTTTTTTAAGAGAATAAACTTTTTTTCACTCTCCAAGAAAGGAGAGGGGCATAATGTGGAGAACGCCAGCCTAGAGGTCTTGATGGGGCTGAAAAGCAGTTTTTCTGGATATAAGGGGTTCAGAAACTTGAAAGAATAGGAAGCTGTCATCAGAGTGATAAAGTTTCTCTTGGTTTTTTTTTTTTCTCATCGACACAGTGTTTCTCCCAAGAAAATAAAAATGAGCATTTAGAACACAGATAATTTTACTTAATCAAAGTAGCCACTGTTAGCGTCTTGGTATATAGCTTTTCACATAAGAGTGGGACATTTCAGTTTCCAGAATTGTACAGTTCCAAGCTGTGGCTCTGGGAATAGGTGGAAGTCAAGATCATTGGAGCCGAAGAGGCCAGGGAATTGTGAGACTAAGTTGTTTCTTAGACTGGTCAACTACTGGGATGTGGAAGTCAGTCAAGGTGATGGCAGGACTTGGAGTGAGGAGGAAAGCTTAGTAGCCAAGAGTCAGTCAGCTGGTGATGGATAAAGAAAGTTTGTGAAAGGTTAGTGTGATCTCAGAGGAACAAGGATTTCCTGAAAGCATTTGTTCCATTATGTCTCATTGTCTCTGGTACTGGGCAGTTACTTAAAAGGTATTTGAGTGAAGAGAGTGCGAGGAGAAAAAGAAGACTGTGAAAGATCTCATTGTACATACCTCAACTGGGGAGAAGGCTCAAGTAGCAAGACTCATAGCAGACAAGCAGGAAAAAGCTGTAAGAAATCCTGACCCCTGATCCCTGCTCAGGGCACATACAAGAATCAACCAATGAAAGTACAAATAAGTGGAACGACAAATCCATCTCCCCCCACCCCGCCCCTTTTTCCTCTCTCTCTAAAATCATTTTTTAAAAAGATTTTACTTATTTATTTTTAGAGAGAAGGGTAGGGAGGGAGAGAGAGGGAGAGAAACATCAATGTGTGGTTGCCTCTCACGTGCCCCCCAAGGGGGACCCAGCCCACAACCCAGGCACGTGCCCTGACGGGGAATCGAACCACGACCCTTTGGTTCAGAGGCCCGCGCTCAATCCACTCAGCCACACCAGCCAGGACTAAAATCAGTTTTTAAAAAAAGCTATAATAAGTGATCCACTGCTTTGGGGAATGTGAGGAGAGCTCACCTCAGGGAAGATTGAGGAAAGCTTCCTTTAGGAGAGAGCAGGAGTTGCAGTTGTTCTGGGCCGGTCCTGCATCCCTGGGGTCCGTTAGGCTGGGTAACATGTCTCTCCAAGAACAATTTGATTTTACAAGATCTCCCTGACATCTTGAGCCATTTTTATATTTATTTTTGCCATAATAGTAAATGATAAAATGGACAGAGATACACATATATGCATATAAACATATCTCTGAATTTATACCTATTAATCTCTGTATTTATCTATTATCTGTCTATTTAAAGAAATAGACACACCGATTGACTTTCTCCTAGAAAATCATATAGGGCCCATGACTGCATAAGTTTGTTTTTCAAAATATAAAACAGTTCCCATATCCTATTGTATAATTAGACTTGTTTCTAAAGGTGAAGGCTGAAACGTATAATTCAATAGTGGTTTCTGCCGCCCAGGGCTGGCAGCATCTATTTCTCCTAACAACACTTAGGTAAATTCACTGCTTCCGTGGGTGTGTCCAGCTGGGGTTTCTAACACCCAGATATAAAAGGCTGTAAAAGACTCTGCACTCCGTCAGAGCATGTCTGCCTGTCTGTCGTTCTCAATAACTTATGAGTAGATCTTAAAAGAAGGTATTTGCTTTGTGTTAACTACCTTCTGCTGACCTGACATTAGGTCTCTTATCTTCTCAGTCTGGACTAGGTTCCAGTCCTTGTATTTTTTAGTATCTCTTACATAGCTAAATCATGCTACTTTTTACATTATTATCAAAGTGATTTATTTGTATTTCTCTTCTACTTAACTGTGAACTCTTCAGATTGAGATTGTTTTATTTATCTCTGAAGGCCCAGGTACATAATAAGCCACATTAAGTGTTACATGAGTGAATAAATACGTATATTCAGTAGTTATACGTAAGCATTGTCTGTCAGGATCTGTAAAAAAAATAATGACAGATTATGTAATATCTGATTGAGAATGCTTTTCAGAAATGCTGACAGAAAATGCTTTTAAGAGACCATTGCTTTTCCGTGTGAACATTTTATAATAAAAATTTTTACATGAAGCATGTGACTGTAATGTGTGCTGCAGTTACCACTTAATTACCACTAATTATGTGTGTGAATAATCCTAGATTTCTTTTCAGAATTTTCTAATAATTCTCATTCATTTTTCTAATAATTTTTCTAGTACATGGCTCTGTATTCTACGAGTCATCAGTAAGATCTTACTGATTTTTCCGACTCTATTTCTTTTTCTCATTCTCTTGGACTTCTCCCTTTTCTAGGACACTTTTACTGACTTTGGTTTTAGGGAAACTATATTAAATATAGGGAAGTGGTTAATACAAAAGCTTTGGAACCAAATTAGGTATCCTTGGGAAAGTTTTTAGCCTCTTTGGGACTCACTTTTTCCATCCAGAAAATGTGAGTTATAGGTACCTAATAGGGTTTTTGTGAGGGGTAATGAAGTAATGTAAGTAAGAAACTTTAGCACCATTCCTGGAATAGAGAAAGCCGGTATTGGATGGTAAGTCTTATAATGTCTATAGGGAGGTGTCAGGGTGTATTGGAAAGAGCAAGGACAATCGGTTGTAAGTAGACTTAGGACCACGTTCTGGCTCTGTCACTAAACAGCTTACGTGACCTTAGGCGAGTGGCCTAACTTCCCTGAGCCCCCGTTTGTTTTCCTTTTTAATCTCCGAAGAAGGGCTAGTAAACGCCTGCCTCCAGGACTGTCGTGAGGGAGGGAATGTGCACACGCCCCCTACGCTGCTTGCCGAGGAGTAGGCGTGCAACAAGCAGTATCTATTATTGTTTCCATGTATGTGGCATATACCTTTAGATTAATTGTTTGATCTTTAAAATAGTCCTGTGAGGTAAAAAGGGTAAGTTTTATCCCTCTCTTGCTGATTAGGAAATAAGGTCCAGAGCAGTTAAGTGATTTTTTTTTTATTCACAGATACTTAAGTAATCTTTACAGAGATAATGCTAGAACACAGGTCTTCTGGCTTTTGAGCTTTTTGCTTTACAACTTTTCTCTAAAAATAAATATTTGAAAGAATCAATTTACATTCAAAAATAGGTTTCTTTCAGTGTCTGCTCCTTTGACTTCATATTTTTTTTGGAAAAGATTTTATTTATTTTCAGAGAGGGGGGAGGGATGGAGGAAGAGAGGGAGAGAAACATCGAGGCGGGAGAGATACATCCAGATTGCCTCTTACATGCTCCCAGCGGGGTACCTGGCCCACAGCGCAGGCCTGCACCCTGACCGGCAACCTTTTCGGTTTGCAGGCCAGCGCTCGATCGCTCAATCCACTGAACCCCACTGGCCAGGGCCACGCATATTCTTAATACAAACTGACCCACATTAGGATGGTTGAGTTAAGATGGAGTTACTCTTCTCAGCTCCAGTCTGAATTACTTTTAAATTACTTTTAAGTTTGTTCTGAAAGGTTGTTTTGAGATTGTAGGTTTTACTCTGATCATTGTTCATGTGTCTCCTGAAGCTCCATGAAATAAGTATTTTAACCAAAGAAATGATGGCTATTAGATTCCCTTTTTTGTCCAATTACCCAAAGATGTTTCCCTTCAATGTCTGCAAAGCTTTTTGGGGTGTTACTTTTCTAGGAAGAAATACCGTAATTGGATTCGTTTATACTTTTGGGTTTGTATGTGTGTGGTGGATGTTGTGTTGTGTCGTTACAGGTTGATGAAAAGCCCAGAACTTTGGTGACAGATAGTCTGGTTATAAAAACGTTTTTACGCAAGATTGTCCTGGTGCACCCTAAGGTAAGCTGTTCTTTTGCCCAATAAAGATTCTTATTTAAGTCACGTTTTCAAGAGACCTCTACTCTGTAAAATATGGAAGGATCTGGTTAGTTTTCTTTTAATGACATGATTACAGCTTGTAATACTGAATTGCTTTGGTTTCTATGTCCCTAAGGCAGGCAGTCTTGACATTGGTCGTGCGATATAGTTGGGAGCCCTTGGATGTAGAGAGAGCGCTCTTTTCGGTTCTTATTTTCACTTCTGTTTTATTGTATCACTTTGGGCACCTCTTTCTCCTCTGTGTTTCATTTTCCTGTTAGACCTGGAGATGAACCTTGTTGATTATCTCCTTTTCTAAAGAGACGGTAAGAGCAATAAAGAAATTTTCATAAAGTACTTTGAACTTTTGAGAGCAAAATTTTTATTATTATTTGTAGTTAGATATGTTTATAAAGATGCACACAGCTAAGTGTGCACAGCTATATAGCTTTCCCCCTTTTTTCCTCCTGTTGCCTTCCTACTTTTTTTGTTGTCAGCAGGGTTCAGTGCTTATTTTTTGCCAGTCACTGTTCTAAATGTTCTCCATGCACTTACTCATTCAACCCTCATAATGCCCCTCATGAAACAGGTTCCACCATCACGTCCATTTCATAGCTGAGGAAACTGTGGTGCACAGGTTAAATAACTTGCAGAGCTAGCATCTGAGCACAGACAGTCTGGCTCTGGAGTCCCTTATAACCCTTTGTGTTATATAGAAAGAAAAATGTAGATTGAAGGTAGTAAATAGTGAAATTAATTGGAGGGAAGACAAAAATGTCAGATGGGACAGGGAAGAAAAAGCAAAGGAAAAAAGCATGGAATGTTCGTTGTATGATTAACAATGGAAAGAAGAGAAACTGATAGTTCCTTTAAGAAGGGGGAAAAAGTACATTGGGAGAACAGCAAAGGACAAAAGGATAGGATTTCCCGATAACTTGTCATTACTTGGAACTTTAGTGTTGGATGCAATATGTTAAAGATGCAGAATTTGAACACAGACAAATGTCTGTTATGTTTCGGGTTAGTGCAAATGAAGGAAGAGTGATATAAAGAATATCTGCTCTAGGAACTGAGTGTAGAAGCTTTTAATCTCTACCGTGGTTCATGTTAAATCTCACACCATTTATTTTGCAGATTAGATTTAATTTCAGTGTAAAGATGAATGGAGTCCTCTCTACGGAAATCTTTGGGTAAGTCCTTAAATCCATGGCTCTCTCATTTTTCTCCATCATTATTATCCTATTTCCAGTAGGTTCAAAGATTTATTTATTGAGCCAAAGTCCCTTTGAAACTAATATTCTGAGACCCCTACCCTTATTCCATATTAGCTTTTAATAAGTAAGTAGATTCATCTAAGCCTTTTACGTCTTTCCCTTTCACTAGAGTGGGCAAACTTAAAATTGTCGTTGGTTAATTGGTTACTGAATTCCAGTAATCTCTGGGGGTGATAATAGTCATATATCAAAATTTGTATCAGGCAGAAATTGGTATTAGAATCTTTGAGATATGGCTTAGTTTTTCTTTGCATTGCAGGTCAGAAAATGAACCAACTTTGAACCTGTCAAATGGAATTGCTCTTGTCGTAAACTGTCAGCACTATATGAGGTGAAGGGGGAGAACAGCGCTATCCCTCCCCATGTTTTATTCTCCCATTCTGAGTATTTTTATGTGGCAGAAATTGAAAATGGTCTCACTTGTCATTTCTGCCAGATGTCAGGTACTCTGTCAGAAAAGTGAAAGTAAAACTTTTAAACTATTTGTATTGAAAACTATTATTCATGGCTCCTTGAATATATTCTGATGGACCTGAAGACATGTTCTGTCTCCTCTCTAGGTCTTATTTTCTGTAAATGAAACAAAACATATCTTGCTAATTCCAATCCCATTTAGATATGAAAAGAGAGAACCGAAGTTTTAAAAGGTTACTTGAATTCTTGGCTAGAGAGATACTATGAATACAGAGGAATTCTTTGAATATTATTATTTGTGTGTCAGAATTTTGCATAGGTTTGAAATCATCTCTCTCCCGACCTCCACCTTCTTCAGACTACAAAAAAAAAGAAAAAATCTATGGAGGAGGTGGTGTACAACATGGAATAGACAGAGCCCTCGGTCTCGTGGTCCTGTGCTACCCAACTACCACAGAATCCAAAGTGAACATGAATTATAGCAAGAAAAAAACTTGCTTATGTTTAAGGCCAACTAATTTACTTTTATTCAACAGTTTCTGCCTTCGTTTACATCCTCTGAAACAGCACTGGCAATCATAGGCTCTTAAGACTTGACGAGACTGCTCATGGTTTTTAAGTCTCTTTTCTTACGTGTGTCCAAAATTATGCCTCAGATCAGAATATTGTTTATTCTTTAGTATGTGCAGGAAGCAAAGCCACCACTCCACATATTTCTTCAGTAATCTTCCAGTATCCTACTTTCCTTATAGGTAGACATCTTGTTATCATAGACTGTGGACACATTTCCCTGGGGACATGATTAATTTAGAGAGAGAGGTAAAGGTCCATTAATATTTATTTTGTGTTTAGAAAAGTGTTGGAGAATAAGCAAATATTAAAGTTCACTAGATTCTTTCTAGGACAGAAAGGGTCCTAATGTTTTCTCATTCTTCCTATCAAATGGTAACATCATCCTCTTTCATGGGAAGGTGTGGTGGGGGTGGGGCGGGCTTCTGAATGTCGTGCGGCCAGAACCCCCTCACTCCCACTTCTGCCGTGCTGATCTTTGGATGATCTTGGAAACTTCTGCTCAGAACTATTGAGTGATTTCAGTGGATGAAGTACATTTCTGAGGATATAAGACTTCCACTTTCGGCAGTAAAAGCAGGAACCATGATCCCATTCATGAAATGCCAATTTGTCTACTCTGTCTATTACTTGTGATTCCCTGAGCGGGAACCACAAACTCCAACAAAACTGATATGGCAGGTTGTATGGTTATGCACATGCTAGAGACTATAAAAGGGGTTTTGAAAGCCTTTTTAAAGAATTTCTTAAGAGGGAAAAAGCTAAATTTGTCTCACCTGTTTTTTGACAGTAGACCAACATTTGGTTCAACTCAATTACTCTGCAGCAGAATCCATCCCGTTCTAGGACGCCCAGTGATGCTCTGCATGCCCAGTGAGGTGGCTGGCACGCACTTGTCGGGGAAGCTGACACTGACTCCAGCTGCCGCTGTGTGTCCCTGCCCGGAGGTCTTTTCCAACCAGCTGAATGGGGTTTCTTCAGTTTCCATATCCTTTTCATGACAGAATCTGTACAATTGTCTTGGAAAATGAATTATTACATCCCCATTTTAGAAAAGCCTCTGGCATATAAACTCTATGTTGAGAAGCCAGTAGGGTTTGTATACAAACAAAAATCCGATATGGAAGCCAGGCTTGAGGACTTCTCCAGGAGACCAGAACTGGAGGAGGTGCCACACGTGCCACACGCTCTTCATGTTATGGTGCAAGAGGGAGCGCTGAGGCCGGGAAGGCCACTTGGAGTTGAACGTGGTGGGTCTCCGTGCTACACTAGGAGTGTGAGCTTTGCTCTCTGTCCAGTGGGAAGCCATTGAGTGTTGTGGGAGTTTCTAGCAACATTGTGCAGGACGGATGGGAGACAGAAGTCAGGAGTCACTAAGTGCGTAAGTAAGTGAACTGGGCAAGAGGTGCTGAGCGCCTGAATTACAAGTGTAATGATTATGGAAAGGAGAGACTGAGAGGGGTCAACATGGTGAGGTGGTCGATTTGTTGGAGTAGGGAGAGATTAAGGGCAGGGAATGACTAAAGTTGATATCAAGATTTCTATATCCAGAAAAAACATATCTGTAGAGACAAAAATTTTTTAAAAAGTGAAATGGCTTATCCTAGGCCTAAAGTAGAAATGTACTAGATGAATTTGGTATCTTGTTGGGCCAAAAGCAAGGAAGCTATCAAACACCCATGAGATTATGTCAGAAGGACTTAGAAACTTCCACTTCAAGCTGTGATAGAATAGCAGGAACTGGATTTAACTTCCCACTTTGAACAACTGAAAGATGGACAAATTATATTAAATGATAGTTTTAATTTATTACACCACAGGTAGTGTGGGACATTGGATCTGGAGAGAGGCTACACAAAAAAGTGAACCCTATGATTGCCCCACCGTACTTTCTAGAGAGAATTTCCAGGCTACAATACAGGGAGGGAATATATCTGGTGAATCTCTCTTGAGTTGAGGAGGCAAAGTTTCCAGTTCAGGGAGGTCCAGGCAGGTAGATTTTATAGAAACGAGTACTTGAGAGGAGATAAATGCATGGACACAGAGAGAGCCTCAGGCAGAGGACAACCCCTAGAGTGTGCAAAGAGCTGGAAATAGCTTATGCTCCTATTAGGTGGGAAGGAAAGAAAATCTCATATTTCACAAGGCATCAGGGGTTTGCCTGAGTAGTAGGGAAAAGTTAGCCTTATCCTACAGGCTTCTGTGATCCCACCTAACGAAGCTTAAAAGACCCAGAATGCTCAAACTGTTTCCAACTAACTCTAGTGCCCCAGGAAAAAAATTCAATAATATGTACTGGATACAAAATATTCCACACCCAATAAAGTAAACTTCACAATGCTAGGCATCCAATAAAAATTAATTGGCATGCAAAACAATCAGGAAAATAGGATCCATAAGGAAGGGGGAAAACTTCAATTGATGGAAACCTACCTAGAAATGAAACAGATGATAGAATTAGTAAATAAGGACAGTAATCCAGGCTTGACTGTGTTCCTTTTGGTCAAGAGAGGAAGATTGACTCTACTAACTAAAAGACCCCAATTTTAACTTCTAGAGATAAAAATTACTACTTTTAGGTCAGTAATACCATGTATAAGATTAATTATGGATCTGTGCATTGTAGAAGAAGAGATAAGTGAACTTGAAGACATAGCGTTAGAAACTACCTAAACTGAGACAGAAAAAAGGACTTTAAGAAAATGAACAGAACATCCATGAACAGTGGGATAACTTCAAGTGGCCTAACTCAGGAATGTGTACCTGGGGTCCTGAAGGGAGAGAGGGCAGATAAAATATCTGAGGAAATAATGTCCCAAAATTTCCAAATTCAATGAAAACTATAAACCAGCAGATCCAAGATTAATGAACCCTAAACATAAGAAATAAGATGAAAATTAGGCCCTGGCTGGGGTAGCTCAGGGGATTGAGCGCTGGCTGCAAACCAAAGGGTCACCTTTGGTTCGATTCTCAGTCAGGGCACACGCCTGGGTTGCAGGCCAGGTCCCCAGTACAGGGAGCGCAAGAGGCAACCACACATTGATGTTTCTCTCTCTTTCTTTCTCTTTCTCTTCCCCCTCTCTAAAAATGAATAAAATCTTTTTTTAAAAAAGAAATAAGATGAAAATTATACCAAAACATATCATAATCAATTGCTCAAAGCCAGTAATAAATAAAATATCTTAACAGCATCTGGAGATAAGAATATTCATTTACGCACAGAGGAACAAAGATAAGACTTACAGCAGGTTTCTCGCTGGAAACAGTGTAAGCTAGAAGAAAGTGGAGGCACATCTTTAAAGTAATGAAAGAAAAAAAGAAAACTGTTAACCTGGAATTCTATACCCAGAGAAAATATTTTTCAAAAATGAAGGCAAAATAAAGTTGTTTTTTTTTTTAAAGATTTTATTTATTTATTTTAGAGAGAGGGGAAGGGAGGGAGACAGAGAGGGAGAGAAAGAGCAATGTATGGTTGCCTCTCACATGGCCCTCACTGGGGACCTGGCCTGCAACCCAGGCATGTGCCCTGACTGGGAATCGAACCGGGACCGTCTGGTTCCCAGCCCGCGCTCAATCCACTGAGCTACACCAGCCAGGGCAAAATAAAGTTTTTTATTGATATACAAAAGACAAAAGACTTCATTACTAGTCTGTATTATAAGAAATGTTAAAGGAAACCCTTCAGGCAGGCAGAAAATAATACCAGATGAAATTCTTGATCCACTCAGGGAAGAGGAGCACTCGAAATACTAACTATCTGGGTATATATGGAAGATTTTTGCCCAATTTTTAATATTTTCTTAAAAGATAATTGTTTAAAGCAAAAATTACAACAGCATAGAAGGCTTATAACATGTGGACGTAAAATGCGTGACGATGTGTAAAGGTGAGGAGGTGAGGAAGGGAAGTACATTGTTGGAAGATTCTCATACCGTATGCGTGTCAGCTGTTACAACATCACGAGGTAGACTGTGATGTTAGCGTTGTATATTATAAAGCCTAAAATAATCCCTAAATTAAAAAAACTAATAGTTATAACAAATAAGCAAAAAAGGAGGATAAATGGAATTATAAAATATATACAATCAAAACGGAATCCAAAGACTAGAAAAGAGAAAAAGGAAAACAGAATCCTGGGAACAAATGGAAAACAGATAACAAGATCATATATTTAAACTCAACCATAGCAATATTCTTATGAAATGTAAATGGTTAATCCAATGAAAAGACAATCACCTATTCTGACTCTTTAGATACCCTGAGTCTTATTTCGAGTTTGCGCACCCTGAAGCTCTCCTGGCTCTAAACAGAGAATGTGTTGGCCTTAGCTCGTGTTCTTGGATCCGTGATGGATGCTTCTTTGTGGGCGCTGCCAACCTTTGTTCTGTTGTGACTTGTCATAACGCCCCGGTGCCTCCTGGGTAAGAATCGTAATCTTCACACTCAACGCCTTCTGTTTATCCTATCAAAAAATGAAAACAAAGAAAAATAAAGAAAAATATATGGTCTCTTTATTTTGGATCAGGGGACAAAAGTGTTAGGCAGTGGCTTGTAACTGGGTAATTTTGCCTTCAGATGACATTTGGCAATGTCTGGGGACATTTTTGATTGTCATGAATGGAGGGAGGGGTAGAGGCCAGGGAGGCTGCTAAACATCCTGCAATGCACAGGACAGCCCTCCCCCCACCAAACACAGCAAAGAATTATTTGGCTTAAAGTGTCAGTAGTGCTGAGGCTGAGAAACCTTGGGTTAGAGGGAGCATGAGAATGGAAATAGGAAGTCAAGGGCAAGGAAACCATTTCTGGGACCTGTCCTTTGTCTTGGTTATAGAGTTAGAGAAGGTGAGAAGGAGTTTCCTTTTCAATCAGAATATACTCAAATACTTACTGGAAAATACCCCTGTGTGTGTGTATGTGTGTGTATATATACACACACGTGCATATAGCACATTGTATTACAGTTTACTGTTTTTGACATGTCTCCCATACTATGTATATGATAACTTGAAGGTAAGTATTAGATCTAGATATTCATCTTTGTGTCCCCAGAACTTAGTACAGTGTTTAATCGGGGGTGCCACTCAAATCTATGATTGAATGAGTAGGATAAATAAATAACTAGTTGTACTAATACTCTACCTGTAGCTCACACATATTAAAGCCAGAATAAATTTCTGAGGATTCTAGTGGATCTATCTTTGGTACTTGACACCTATCTTCAATGTGTAAAAGGATGAACACATAAGTGCCTAGCACACTAGTTTATTTCTGGAAGTGTGAAACAGGTTAATGTTATGTTTGTTTTATGCAAATGAATATATATTCATGAAAAAGCTAGAATTTGGAAGTTTTCTTTAGCACCTATACATATTTCTATATGGACCTTCAGGTCTACCCCTGATATCGCCCAGCCAGGAACAGTCAATTACTACTGTCTTCAAAGATCTCTCTTGTTTCCTTGACTGGAAGAAATACCACTTGCGTATGGTACCCGATGTGGATCTCCGTTTGGATAGAGGTATATCTCCCTCTCTTTGAACAGGAATAAAGAAAACTGGAGGCTATCAGAAAAATGCAAAGACATGTAAATAGCAGGTTTAAGTTTGAGAGTCCACTCAGAGTGACGCCAGTGGGGTCATGAGGCAAATGGTGTCCAGAAGCAATGCCTCGTCAGATCCTAGCTGTTTTTCCATTACGCGATGCTGGGTCTCCTCTCACTTCCTCTTTTGCCTCTTCTATTTCCGGTCCTCTTGAAGTAGCCAGTGGCCTTCATCTTGTAGGGACTTGTTCGGAGGGTTTCTGTTGTACCTTAATCTGTCAACTCTGGGGTTTTAGAAAGCTTAATAAGGGAGCAATTACACTTTTGAACTATTTTGGAAGAGAACTGTTTCCTAATGAGATGAGAAAATCCACATAAAATTACTTACAAAAAATTAAAACACCACATAAATACAAGGCAGGAGTATAAATCTCAGTGATAAATCTAGGAACCTGGCTGTGGTATTCATGTAGAGCCTAGTCAATATTACTTTTGGGTGAATCATGTTGAAAGATGGATGCTTAAAAACTGGACTGACAAGTAACCCTGTGAAATAGGCATGCACAGCCATGAGCTCTGTCTAGGAAGTTTACAGTCTTGAGTTTGACTGTAGTTAGCTGGAACCTTTGAAATTTGGAGGGTAGTCTGGTCAGTTGATCTGGAGGAAGGCGACCGTTAGGGAAGAGGCACTGCAGAGTCGTGATTGCCACGAGAAGACCAAAGCCTCCTGAGATGGGGCAGGATCTCGGGGGGAGTGCTGGAATCTTTGTCCAGGAAGGGAGCCTTGGAGTAAGGCTCTTTTGTCCTCAGTAGGCACTGATTCCAGAGGGTGGACTGAAAGGAGGGCGTCCTTGGGCAGGGTCTGTGGAGGTAAGCGGTTCTGTGAAGAAAGAGCGTTTGGTCTTAACAGGATGTCATGTCATCAGGACTTTTAAATCCCTAGGGCTCTCCACATCTCACTTTCACTTTTATTTTCCTGCATTGTTGGTTTCCTTTTTTTTTTTTTTTTTTTTTCAATTTGTGATGCCCGAACTTTCTCAGTTAACTTTGGAAATGAATAATGTAGAAAATGTCCCCTTATCTCACTCACTCCTTACTCTAAAGGACAGACCAGGAACCCAAGGTACTTCTCCACATGGATCTGGGTGGAATTCAGGACTATGCGGATTGTATTGTAAAGGATCAAGGTAGTAGAAAGGGACCACGGGGCATCAGATCACTTGGGAATACAAATATCATTTAATGTGATTAAAAGCACAGATCTTTGGAGTCAGTCTAAGACCATTTCACCTCTTACTCTCTCATGTTGGGCAATGCATTTAACCTGTCTGTGCCTCTTGTCTGTGAAAGGGCTTAAGAACAGGTTCTGCGCTCTAGTGTTGTGAAGTCTAAATGCAAAGAATTTCATGTTCCATGGCAGGTAGTCCGCATCCCACACAAGTCAGCTAGAACTATTGCTCGGGTCTGACTCTGACCTCTGCCTCTTACTCACAATACTGGCCCGAGGACGTTGTATAACGAATACGTGAATTTATTGTGTAATGCTTCCCAGTAAATGCTAAGGAGTGCTCTTTGATTTGTATTTTGCTCACCTGGCTGTCATTTTGATGTTCTTCCTGTGAATCACTTTTATTTTGCTTCCATGCTGTGGACAGAGAAACAGATTCAGGAGGAGAAGGGTGTGTTCAAATTTAGATTGATCTCAGATCCTTCTTTGTTGGAGGTACAGGTTCTTTATTCAGTTAGCACTTTGAGAGCTTTACTTATCTTAGTATGCTACGTAATATCTTCTCCCCTAGACACGGTGTGTCCAGACATGAGTTATCAGGTGGAATCCAGTGAGGGGCGTCAGTCTGAACATATGGACCCTCAGGGACAAACTCTGTTGCTTATTCTCTTTGTGGATTTCCACAGCGGATTTCCAGTCCAGCAAATGCAAGTCTGGGGTAAGTGTAAGAAATTGGGGCCACCAGCCTGAGCGTCCTTCAGTGTTAATTAAGAGAATAAAGAAAAGGAGACTTTATATGATGCACGTATCTGAGTTAGATATATTTCTGCAGAATAATGAATTTCTATTTAGAAAAGCCTTGCCTCAGTAAAGTTACATTATATGCCCTGTGGAAAAGATCTGTATCTTGAAGCATCACTTAAATGATGACATTTCCAGGTTTGGTTGACCAGAAATCAGCAGACACTTCCTATAATGCTCCCTACAGGCTATATTACCTTAGATAGATGGTTCCACCCTTAGCTGCAAAGTATATTACCTCGGAAGCTTTTTTTTTTTAACATTTTATTTATTTATTTTTAGAGAGAGGGGAGGGGAGGGAGAAAGAGAGGGAGAGAAACATCAATGTGTGGTTGCCTCTCTCATGCCCCCTACTCAGGACCTGGCTGGCAACCCAGGCATGCGCCCTGACTGGGAATAGAACCAGCGACCCTTGGTTGGTTCGCAGGCCAGTGCTCAATCCACTGAGCCATACCAGCCAGGGCGGGAGCTTCTAAAAAATGCCCAAACCTCACCCTCAGAGAGTTCCTTGGACTGAGGTGGGGCTCAGGTACCAGAATGTTTTTGAAGCTTTTCATGCTTGAGAACTGTTCACTTCCCTACTGCTTTTCCAGGTGGAATTAAGAAATGTTATTGGTTTTTCTTGGCCTTGCTGCAGCTTCTCAGACATAGTGTGAGGAGCTGTGTGAGTGTACTGGTATGAATGGCTTTATGTGATTGCCACATAGACCCCTGCAAAGGGAGAATTTGTCCCTTAGGCATTCAAGGGGGAGCCTTGGGCGTTTATCTAACAGATGGGTGATAACCTGCTATCAGAAAGGCTCTCTCTGTCAGAGGTAAAGCAGTGATCTCACTGCTTTGTGGTCCGTGAAATACATGCAGCAGAGTCCCCTGGAATATTTGAAAATGTGTAGCTTCCTGGGCCAAAGATTAACTCATTATTTTGCTATAATGTAAAACTCTGGTATGGCTCAAGTATTTTGCATTTTTTAACAAGATTCTCAGGTGATCCTTTAATATAGTAAAGTTTGAAAACCACTGAGTGTAAGTGGGTGTTGGCTTACACATTTTAACCCAATAAATCCTGGACATAAGTGTAAGTGTTTCCCAATGCCCTTCTAAACTTTGAAGGAAGTAACAAGAAGTGGAGCTTATTAACTTCTGGGGAAAGGTTCCTAACCTTGGGCGTTGAACCTGGTATGTTTCTGTGTTCTTTCTCTGTGGGCCAATGCTCTTGCTTGGGACTCTGCTCTCCGAGCGCTCTGTGCTGCTTGGCGCGGCCCTGCCTGTAGGAGGAATGGGGTCAGCCTACAACCCCAGTTTGGACGAGCGAGCACGCCGTGACTGGTGCCGACTACTTGTTGAACAGACCTTGAATCCAGTCAGCGGCGGGATTCCTCCTGCTGCCCACCTTCCATGCCCCTCCTATCTTTCCCCAACACGTGTCTGTTCTTTAGGAGAGAAGCACTGCTTTCCTGGGCTCTGGCTGGCAGCTCTTTATTTGAGGAGCTGGTGTTCCTGGTGCCCCACTGTTCTGTTCATTATGGCCCTGGGACAGGGCCATAGAGGGGACCTCAACTAAAGAGGCTTCTAGCAAGGGAGCCAAAGGGAAGATGCCAGGGTTGTCACCTGGCCTGCGCTCCCCTGGGAGAGGCTGATGAGAGGAGCCGTTTAGTGTGGAAGGCCTTCAGGTTAGAGTCAAGAGACCTGAGTTTGACTTTAGTTCTGCAACCAAATTCTTCAGTGATTTTTGGAAGTAAGTCACGTAAATCACCTCATTCTCTCTTTCATATGGAGGGTGGGGCAAAAGCAGATTCACAGTTGTGAGTACGCGAAACATGGTTTATTCTTGTATTATTAATTACTGTATTATTTCCCATATGCACAACTGTAACCCCACTTCTGCCCCACACGGTATTTAACGTAAGATTGTTAGACTGGGTGATGTCAGAGGCCCTTCCAAGTCTAAAGACTCTCCTAAGACTTAAAATCTGTGATCTTTGGGCTTCTTTCGGCTGAGGTCTGCGAACAGGACCACGGCACTCAGTCTTCCTCATGATGACGTACAGTCCGATACCACGTTCTGAACCCCGTGGGACATCCCTTACCAACTCAGATTCCTCCGAACCAGTGTTGCCTGTCATTCCTGTCGTGCTGTGACAGTTTAAACGCCTCTGTTTAGCTTAACTCTAAAGGCCTGCAGCATCTCAGGCAGCATTCAGTATGGGATTAAGTAAAAATACATTACTGCATTAATAAAAAAAATAGTATCTTTTGCTCTGGCTGGTGTGGCTCAGTTGGTTGGAGCATCGTCCCGTAACCAAAAGGTTGTGGGTTTGATTCCCGGTCAGGGCACATACCTGGGTTACAGGTTTGGTCTCTGGTCCCAAAGCATTTAGTCCCTGTCCGGGCACACACAGGAGGCAACCAGCTGATGCTTCTCTCTCTCCCTTCCTCTTTCTCTAAAAGCAATGAGAAAATGTCCTTGGGGGAGGATAAAAAATTTTTTTAATAGTATCTTTTAAAATTTCCTTACATATCTGGTAGTGTAGGACTAAGCTTTGAAGAAGGTGTACTCTGAGGGTAGGTAGATGCAGATATATGGATATAGATACAGTGATTTTACCTTCTTCTCCCCTCTTCTTTCTCATATCCTTGAAAGCTTTCTCTAGCGCTCCTTTTAGGAAACAGATTGTGCAGAACTACAGTCTGCTCCCATGTGTCTTAAAAAGCCACTCAGCTGGCCTTCTGCCCACCTTGTCATGGTAACTTTGCTATGATTAACTCATTATTTTGCCACAGCATTAAAGGCATCTGGTGGTATCTGCAGTTTTAGGAACGAACTTGAAGCTTTTTAATTAAATGCCTGCTTTTAAAATGGTTCTAACTGATTTCTTGGGGCTATTCTTAGGACAAACTGTAGAAAATAGTAATCCAGATGATGCCATCATAGCAATCGCAATATTTTCCCCTTGAATATTGCAATGTACATTTCAAAACACTTCATGTATGTTATCCCAGTGTATCTGTGCAAAACACCCATAAGAGCAGGTGACATAAAGCTATTTTTTGTATTGAAGTGAGAAAAGCGAAGTGCCTTTGTCACCACTAGTTGGTGGTAGAATCGACCCTGGAATCTGTGTTCTCCCCACTCCAGTCCCAGACCCCTTTGCGCAGACCGCACGTCACCTTCCCTTCCCTCAGAGTGTCCTGGCGCTTCACGGTAGGAAACGTGCTGCCTGGCATTGGAATGCCACCGTGAGAAAAGCCGGCCAGCCGTGGGCTGCTTCGCCATTGAGGCTTTGCACAGACTGCCCAGGGGAGAGTGGAAAAACACTGAAAAAAGAAAGATTAACCTAGAAGCATTTTCTCCACATGCCCTGTAGGGTGGATTTGTCGTCCGGGGTTGCATCAGGATCATCCCTGCTAGCTATTGTTGGTGACATATTTCGCCCATCACTCTCCCACGTTAGCTTTTCTGGATGATGCTGAGGAGTGGTGCCTATGGTTACTTTATCAGAGATAGTCTCCCACTTACACGGAACTTGAAGCAGCAGTCTTCAGAGTCGTGTTTGTGGGTTTCGCCTTTTTCTATACCGCAGCATATCTGGGAGGGTGGACACGCCGTCAGTGACAGTGGCTTGCCATGACAGGGTGCTCAGACAGGAGTGCCAAGATGGTCCAAGTTCAAATCTTGGCTTATTTACTTACTAGCTATGTGGACTTAGGCCTGCACTTCACTTCCCGAGCTTCATCTATAAGCTGGACTCACCATGGGGCTCTGCAGGAGGCACGGTCCCCCCTTTGGCAGTCCCGGGTACCCTTGTTTGTAATATGTGGTACATATTTATATTTCTTTTGAATTGAACAGGCCCCCGCATTTGTTTCTTCAAAATTAATGTTATCTTCACTTTAGTTTTCCTGAGCATTCTTTCATTTGTAAGTAGGAATTGGGTGAGTTTGTAAGTTGCTACTTTTTTTTTTTTTTCTTAAAAAAAGTAATTCATGGATAAGCAGAAGTAAACCAGCACATGAACAGCAGCTTTGAAGTGGCCACGCTCACTCAGGGCCACCCACTTTCCCTCTCCTGTTAGGAGCCCACGCTTTGCTCACTGTGCACCTCGGTGCCGTCCTCAGGCAGAGCCGCAGCGCGGTGCAGGAGTCCGTCCAGCTTGCCGTGGGCCAGGCCCTGCAGCAGCGTCACCGGGCTGCCGAGGTAATGAGAAATTCACCACTGTGCTTCTCCTACTCTCTGTACGGAAAGGTAGCTCGAGCACATGGCAGACAGGGCCCAGGACCTGTCCTCCTAATGCCTCTTCCTTTTCTCTCTTCTCCCCTGAACTGACCTTGTACACTGCAGCTGGCCTAGGAACTCGAGGTTTAACGTAGGTGGGTCAATGCAACCAGCTTGCTTAGTTTTCCCTCCCAGGAGGTGAGTTTGATTAAATAGGAATAAAGTCGTGGAGAAAAATGACTCATAATGCACCTCTTGCCTATACGTCCCCCCTTCCACACGTGCTTCTGGGGCTGCCGCTCCGCTGAATCTTACATCCCCCTCCATCTTGTAACCCTCACCCCACCTTTCTCTTCTTACCTGACTTTCTGAATTCCCTCATCCTGTGTACTCTTGGGAACCCATTTCTTACTTCATATGGTCGCTTTTTCAGGAAAAAACCCACAATAAGAGACCAAAGCTTAAAGTTTTTAAAATCGTAAGCGCATCTGTTTTATAGACCAGTGTCTTACTGACTGTCTTTTCTGAATGTGTCCATCAGTGACTCACCCCTATGAAAGGAGAAAGCACCTTTTACTCACTTCAGTCCCGACGTGCTTTTACATGTCATGATCTCATGACTGCTGTGGACGGAGGGGAAATCATTGTGGGAATCTTGCTCTGACTGAAATCTGGGGTGCCTTTGGGACTCGGAGCCAGCAGCTTGGGGTTATTGTAAACTGTGGTCTCCCCCTTGCCTGTACTGTTGCCCAGGCTCATCAGAAACTGCAGACCTCGCTCGCGGTGGCTGTGAATTCCATCATGAGCATCGTGACCGGCAGCACCAGCCGCAGCTTCCGGAAGATCTGCCTTCAGGCCCTTCAGGTTGGTGGAGTGCTTACAGTCCCGCAGTTCTAGTGATCTTCTGCCTTTCTTAGTAACGTGTACAGTGCTTTCGGGGACATGACTGAACTAGCTCTTATTGTGATCCTATATAGTACCAGGCCTGTGGGCTTTTAAGAAATACTTGGTGAATAGATAGTGGTGTGCATACTATTTTATAAATGAGAAGACAAGTTATTTAAAGTTTTTACTGCCTTTAGGTCACACAGCTCGGTATGAGCAGAGCTTGGGTTAGATCAGTGATTCCCAGTTCCTTGTTGAAGAATGTTCTACTGCCTGCTGGTGATGGAAATAACTGAGCAGTCATCAGCCAGTATGGAATGATACGTAACGAGTTTGGGAGTCAGAGGTCCAAGTTCAAATCTTGGCTTATTTACTTACTAGCTATGTGGACTTAGGCCTGCACTTCACTTCCCGAGCTTCATCTATAAGCTGGAAAACAGAATAGTGCCTCAGAGTTGTTATGAGCGTGAGGGCTGAACGTGCAAGTGCCTAGCACACAGTAGGTCTCATAAATGTTTGTTTATTTCCTTTCTTTTAGGGATGGGCACTGGCCATTTGGTGTTATCAGTGGGGTAACACATTAATTCCATAGCTGTGGCTTCATTTTTTAACCTTTTTTTCTTGAAAAGATAGTATACACATAACATTTTAAATAATATATAAAGTTTATTGCTCTAATTTCAAATTCCAAAGCTTAAAGTGTTTTTTTTTTTAAATAGTGTCTTATTGCTTGTAACTTCAGATGTCTTGCTTCTTTTGAATTATTTCCTAAAATAAATTTCTGTAAGTGGAGCTGCTGGGTCAAACAATGTAACACCTTTCCAATCAAGTGCGTTTTATCACCGCTTCATCTTTCTGGGCCCTGCGGCCAGTGCAGGGCGGGGCAAGAACAGCGCACCGGCCGTTCTGCGGTCACCCTGAGGGCTGACCAACTGTGAGATCTTGGGGTGTTCACTTCTTCTGGGGTTCTGATTTCTCACCTGTAAGACTAGTATGTCGCATTAGGTGGTTATTCTGGTCCCCTGGAGCTCTGGTGCCCTACAATTTCATCCTAAAACGTACAGGCTTGCTACCCATTCCCCGGGTGTGCAGACTGTACTGTTTTGCCCCTCTTCTCCCTGAAAGACTCCGCGGAGGAAAGGTCCTCACACCAGCCTTCGCCGTTCAGTGGGACGCCTGCTCTCTCGGCCCTGTGGCAGAGGAGAGCAGTTCACCTGACCCCGCGCAGCAGACGGGGCTCTGGGATAGTTATCCGCTATAGAGAGAGAACAAAGACCTTGTCTGATAGACCCTGCTTAGGTAACAGGAACTGGAAGAAATACAGGAGCCGCTACTGCCAGATGAATGCCAGGTTTCTCGGGCCTTCTTTCCACTCCTCCTGCGCCCGCAGGAAGGGACAGGAACCCCTGACATGACCTGAGCGGTGTCAGTGGTTGCGCTCATGTTTGTCGTGTCCTGCTTCGTGGTGAACGCCCTGTGGGCACTTCCCCTTCGGCTGCCAGCGCGGGAACTCAGAACGTTCTGTCCCCGGCCCATTGCAGGCGGCGGACACGCGGGAGCTCGGGACCAGGCTGCGCAGGTCCTTCCGTGAGATCACTCAGCACCGAGTTCTTCACCCCTGCTCCTGTGGGGGGAAGCAGGTAACTGTAAAGTAAAATACTTCCTAAAGTAAATTGTAAAAGCACTTTGGCGGAGATGTTTCAGACTGACGTCCGGGAGCCCTGAAGACTGGGCGGGGCGGGTGCTGTAGGGCTCGGCCTCAGGTTAGCCCTCCAGCAGGGAGGCCTGTGCGTTAGAGAACTTCGCAGCAGGTGGTGGTACACGGAGACGAAAACACCGTTAGATGCGCTCGGTTTCCGTTTCTGCCACCAACCGGCTGCGTGGTATTATTATGGAAGCTAGTTAGCCTTTCTTAGCCTCGGTTTCTTTGCCAGTACTCTGCAGCACACCAGAAGTGATTGTGAGATTTGAATAAAATTGTATGTATGCAGACTGCTAAGCACATAGCTATTCTTTCAATGGTGATGATGTGCTAGAATTTTCAGGTTTAGTTTTGCCTAATCAAAGCCACACTTTTATCTGTTCACCTTTTTGGGTGCTGGAGATAGAGTTGCATCGAGGTGTCTACCCTCCAGAAAGTCAGATAGCTTCTCTGGTTTTGTGATAGGCCCCTCCAACAGTGGAGAGCGATTGTGGGAAAGTCTGTACCTCAGCTCTGGCTGTAGCTGGTAGTAGTGTTCCCACTGAGACCTATGTTTCTGACTCTCTTGGCTCTAAACAGTAGGATCGAATTTTCTGGAACTAAAGTATAAGATGAGTAAATAAAAAAGATTAAGAGTGAAATTATTATACTGCAGTTTCTGGCCCAGATGGAGTCATAGGGACCGAATTTACCTTCCTGCCTGAAATAAGAAAAATTTGGATGCGTCTGAAATGATGGTTCTCAAGGTCCTGGGTACCGGATGGTGAGCAGGCTGGTCATTCCTGAGAGTTGGAGCTCAGGTGCAGCAAGCCCTACGGTTGCCCTAGCACACTGCCTAGACAACGGACAGGGCTGTGGAACAGGGAGCGGGAATCCAGGGGACGTCTAGTGGGCTCCCTGAGTTGAAAAGATGAAGCTGCCAGAGCAGCTGCAGTTTTTGGGCAGAGCACCAGAGAGCAGAGAGAATTCTAGAGATCTGCAGAGGCTCCCTGCTCTGGTATTCAGTTGTTCATGACAACATATGAACAAGATGAAAAAGATGACAGCTCATTCATGTGAAGAAACTCTCTGGGTAAAGAACCATCCAAAAGGATTAGAGGGAAAAATATGAAGACCTTACACAGGGCTTACACAGGGAGGAAAGGCAAAACTATGGAGACAGTAGAAAGATCAGTGGTTGCCAGGGGCTGGAGGGGAAGGAGGAATGAAAAGGTGGAGCACGGAGGACTTGCAGGGCACTGAACGTGTTCTGTATGATACGGTAATGGTGGGTACATGTCACTGTACATCTGTCCAAACTCATGACATGTGTAACACCAAGACTGAGCCCTAAGGTCAACGATGGACTTCCGGTGATGGCGTGTCCCTGTAGGTTCATCACTGGGAACAAATGTGCTGCGCAGGTGGGGTGTGTTGATCGTGGGAAGGGCTGTGTGTGTGCAGGGGGAGCAGGTATATGGGAAATCTCTGCCCTTTCTGCTCAATGTGCTATGAACGTAAAACTGCTCTAAAAAAATTGTCTTTTAAAAAATAAAATAAGGCAGAAAGAGATGAAAAAGAAGAAAAGGGAACAAAGGACAAATGAGACATAAAAAACAATTAGCAAGATGATATATTTAAACCCAGTCATATCAATGATCATATTAAACGTACATGGTCTGAACAACCCAATCAAAGGCAGAAAGTGTTAGTTGAATAAAGAAGCAAGAGCTAACTCTGTGCTGCCTGCAGAATCCCACTCTAGATATAAAGGCAGAAATAGATTAGGAGTACAAGCACAGAAAGGGCATTCCACGCGGCCCTGAAAAGATGGAGAGAGCGCGGGAGAGGCCACAGCAACGGCAGGCGAGGCAGCTTTCAGCGCAGAGAATGCTTCCAGGGGCACGGGGGTCATTTTATGACGACGAGCACGCATACAATGAGTAAGACACGGTGAAGACAGCAGCCCTGCACATTCGTGACACTTTTTAGAGAACTTTCATATATGTGAAGCAAAACTAATAGAACCATAAGGAGAAACAGATAAATCCATGATTGTGTTTGGAGATTTCGACATACCCCTCAATGACTGATAGAACAAGTAGACAGAAAATTAGTACGTCTATAGTTTTGAATTAACATTATGAATTAACTTGACTTGATATTTATAAAGCATTCTGCCCAACCACAGCAGAGTATACATCTATTTTTTAAGCGCACGAGGGATGCTTAGCAAAGCAGACCATATTCTGATCCAGTAAGTTGATGACTCAATAGATGTTTAAGAATCCAAGTCATAGAAAATATCTTTTGAACACAATAGAATTAAAATCAATAACAAAAAGACATCTAGAAAATTCCAAATATTTGGAAGCTAAATGTCACACTTATCCATGGGTCAAACATAAAATCAAAAAGGAAATTAGAAAATACTTTAGTTTCATTAAAATAAGAATGCAAATTTAAAATGTGTGAGATGGAGCTAATGCAGCACTTAGAGTGGAAAATATCTGTGTTAGAAAAGAAAAAGGTCTCAGATCGATGACTTCAGCTTCCAACTAGAATAAACTAGAATAAGAAGAGCAAACTAAACACAAGTTAAAAGAAGAAATGAAATAAAGATATGAGTGGAAGTCAGTAAAAATAGAAAACAGAGAAATGATAGAGAAAAGTCAATGAAACGTAAATGTTGTTCATTGAGAAGACTGAACAGACATGCAGCCAGACTAATCAGGGTAAAGGGAGAAGGCACAGACTGTCACCACCGGAACTTAGAGCAGTGGCCTCAGAGGTTAAAAGGATTATCAGGGAACATAACGAGCAGCATTACTGATGTAAATTTGATAACTTAGATTAAATGGACAAATTCCTTGAAAGACATAAAGTATCAAAGTTCACTCAAGAAGGAATAGCTCTACATACCCGGTAGCATTATGTCTATTAAAGAAATTTAATTTTAGTTCAAAACATTACGGCACATAAATAACAGAAATATTCAAAATTTTACAAACTCTAAAAACTCAGGAAGAAAACAAACAACCCAATTTTTAAATGGACAAAAGATTTGAACACACATTTCACAAAAGAAAAGACAAAAATAGCAAATTAACATGTAAGAAAGATGCTCAACATCATTAGTCATTAAGGAAAATGGAAATCGAAACCATGAGCAGATACTACTTCACACCTGTTTGGAGTGGAAAACTGACCGTAGTGGGCGTTGGCGAGAACGTGGGGAACCGGAACTCGTGTGCCCTCTTTGTAGGAGGGAACGTGGTGCGACCGCTCTGGAGGGCTGTTTGGCAGTTTCTTAAAAAGTTCAGTATACACTCGTCACATAACCCAGCCATTCTCCTCGGTATTTGCCCAAGAGAAATGAAAACACATGTCCACACAAAACCTTTCACACTGATGTTCATGGCATCGCGGCCAATACTGGTAACCCAGTGTCAACAGGGAGACAGGCGGACGAGTGTGTGTGGGGGGCTACTGCTCAGCAGTGAAAGAAATAGGCTCTTGAAACACAAAATAGCATGGCTCCATCTCTACATAGCCATACTGAATTTTTTAAAAACCTGGAAATACAAGAGTACATACTGTGATTGCATTTATGTAAAATGTTATAAAATGTCAACTAAGCAATAGTCCAGAGCAGCGGGTGCTGGGCGGTGCGGGGTGGAGGTGTCGGAGGGGCTGTTTTTAAGGGCAGAGGAAACTTCTGAGGGAGACGGGTATGTTCACTATCTTGATCATGGTGATGGTTTCACCACAAGTTTGTACATTTGTCGAACATCAAGAGTTACACATTTTATATACATGTGGTTTATTGTATACGTACCAGTCACATCTCAAACTTGCTATAAAAGTGACAGGCACTGTTTCTAGGAGAAAGCAGGGCCTCCAGCACTTCTGCTCTTCTCTCCCTCCCCTACTTCTGTGTGCCTGGTGGGACGGGGAAGTGCGAGTGCCCGGCTGGCAAGGGTGGGCATCTCATCCACTCCTCACCCTCTGCTCTGTAACTAGAAAGGCAGAAGACAGCGGGGAAAGCCCTGGAAATGCTCCCTTACTACACCTTTTCCCAGGGCTGTGTGAATGCTCTTACTGGTTTCTGTCCAACTTGGAAAGCTGCTGCCCACAACCTGAGCAAGCAAAAAACAAATGCCCATTGTATCAGTTTCCTATGGATGCTGTGACAAAGTGCCATCAACTCGGTGGCTTAAAAACAACAGCAATTTATTGTCTCAGTTCTGGAGTCCAGAGATCTGAAAGCAGGGGTTAGCTGGGCTGTGCTCCCTCCAAAGGCTCGGGGGAGGGGGGAACACCTCTTGCCCCCTTCTCGCATCTGTGGGCTCCGGGTGCTCCAGCTCTCTGTGTCTGTCTTCATGCGCCCTTTCCCATTGTCTCTCAAGTTCACCTCCGCTTTTCTCTGCAGTAAGGACGCCTGTCGTTGGGTTTAGGGCCCACTCTGAACTACGACGGTCTTGTCTTGAGGTTCTTAACTACATCTGCAAAGACCCCTTCTCTAAACAAGGTCATGTGCACAGGGTCAGGGGGTTAAGACTTGGAAATGTCTCTTGGTGAGTCACTATTCAACTTACTGTAGCCATCCGCGTCTTCAGGTTTCTAGGGATAGGTTCAGGCTGAGGTGTGTGCTGTTACCATAGGGCCTGGGACATGTGGGCAGGATCTAGAACTGTTTCAGGCTGTGACGCCCTTTTGCTTGGGCCTCTCTGACATCCTATGAGATCACAAAAGGAAATGATCTGAAGGCTTTTGCTCCATTCTGTTGCTATAGTGATGGCTCAGCCTCGGGGCTATTCATAGCCCAGTTTACTTGGTAGTTGGCTAATAAACCTAAGCTTTACTAATTTGTGCCAAGACTTCCACTTTAATCTCCACAAAGATCCTGTGAGGTAGGTTGTAGTTTTTCAATTCTATGGATGAAGAAACTGGTTAGAGAACTTTTCTGATTTGCCCAGAATCACAGTCAGTAAATGGCAAAGCTAGGATTTGTACTCAGGTCTCCTGGCTCTGAAGCCTTCTAGTGACACTGTTACCTTGGAGGGCTGGGCCACAAGCCCAGGGAAGGTGAGTAACTGGGGGCACTGAGTAGAACCCAAGCCTCTCCACTGGAGATCATACCGTTTCCCTCTGACATTGGCCATTTAGTAAGAACTTGTTAGTGGCACAAGAGTGACACCCAGTGGCTCCAGCTGGAAATTACAAGATCAGTGATAACTTGTTAATTCTTTTACCCTCTGGACTGGCCAGTCCCTCAGTTTCCATCTCTAAACAGGTGAAGTAGAATAGCTGACCTGTGAAGTGACATAGAATAACATCACCTATGGCTACTAATAGTTTATGGAGAGTGGAAGAAATGAGAGAATATTGTTTTAGAGTTTCACAGAATATATGCAGGGAAAGGTTATGGCTGGGTGTTGGAACAGTGGGCCATGAAGAAGTAGACAAGATAGTACTCCAGGATTTCTTGTTGCAGATGTATGTAGGGACTGAAAACAGAAACCCAGAATAAGCAGGAGCAATAATAGAGAGGCAGCTTTCTAAGGAAAAACACTGTTATCCCTGGGGTGGGTGAGAGTGGAGGGGGGACCAGAACTGTCCTCAGGGTCCATAGGTCTGGCTCATTCGGGGGAACGATGACAAAGGGTGTGCAAACCGGCTAACCCCTGCTTTCAGATCTCCCCTGGGGCTCGGAGCTCTCTCTCTGATGGTGGGTATTTCCTTGGTGAGCCCAATATCGAGGTAGGAGGCTTGTCTGTTACATGAGACTTTCCAGGCTAGATGAAAGTAAAAGGGTAAGTTTTCCCAAAGGAAAAAAAAAGTGTTTGGAAACTTTCCTAATACTTTTTCTTTTTTCACACCTTTAGGGCCATTTTTTTTTACCCCTTCTATGTTCTTTGGAATGTAATTACTGTACTTAGAAATTGAAACTTACTTTAGTAAACAATATATGGTAGAATATCTACTTTTATTCAGTTATAAGTCATGCACCACAAAATTTACCATTTTAAATCGTACAATTCAATGGTTTTAAGTATATTTACCACTAAATTCAAGAACATCTCCATCATGCCAAAAAGAACCCCTGCACCTAATTTGCAGTCAGTCCCAATTCTACCTCCCACTCCCTGGCAACCACGAATCTGCTTTCCATCTCTGTGGATTTGCCACACTGGGTATTTGTATAAGTGGAACCATACCATAAGTGGCCTTTTGTGTCTGGCTTCTTTCACTCAGCATACTGTTTTTAAGGTTCATCTGTAACATGTAACAGCACTTCATTCCTTGTTATGGTTGGGTAATACTTCATTGTATGCCATGCATACAGCAGTCTGCCCTTACCCACACGGGAAACATCCAGGAACTCCCGGGGGGTGCCTGCCACCGGGAACAGCACCGTCCCCTACACACACTACTCCTGTCCCCGTGCTTGCCTACCTTTTCACGTAAACGGACGAACCTGTGCACTTAAAAGAAGGGTCACTTGAACACAAGCACGGTGGCGTGACGACAGTCAGCCTGATGACTGAGGCTGAGTGACTAAGAGGCTGGCAGCGTATACAGTGTGGATATGCTGGACAAAGGGAGGATGCAGCGTGTCCTGAGTGGGATGGAGTCGGACGGCATGAGATTTAATTGCGCTACTCAGAATGGTGTGCAATTTAACACTTGGGAATTGCTTATTTCTGGAATTTCTCACTAATATTTTTGGACCGTGGTTGACTGTGGAAACCATGGAAAGGGAAACCAAGGGTAAGTACCACATTTTATTTCTCCATTCATCAGTTGATGGACATGTGTGTTATTTCCACTTTTTGGCTATTATGAATAATGCTGCTATGAACTTTTTTGTGCGGGCAGGTCTGCGGTTCTCTTGGTATACAGCTAGGAGTAGAATCGCTGGGTTGGTCACGTGGTAACTATATTTAACTTGTTGAGGAAATTCCAAACTGTTTTCCAAACTGGTCGCACCATTTTACTTTCCCGCCAATACTGTATAAATGTCAGGTTCCCATGCCCTCACCAACACTTGCTACTGTCTATTATTGTCGCCGTCACAGTGGGTGTTCAGGGGCGTCTGGTAGTGGTTTTGATTGCCTTTCTCAGCTAATAGTGTTGACCATCTTTTCACATGCGTATCAGGCACTTGTACCTCTTTGGAGAGATGTCTATTCAACTCCAATTTGCCAACCCAGTTTTAATTGGGTTGTTATTTTATTGTTGAGTCATAAGAGTTCTTTATTCTGGATGTAAGTTCCTTATCACATATGGTTTGCAAGTACTTTTTCCCGGTTGACTTTGCACTTTTTATAGTGTCCTTTGAAGTACAAAAGTTTTTAACATTGATGAAGGGGGTATCTATTTTTACACACCTGTATTCTTGAAAACAAGGAGCTGGGAGGACTGGGTTCTTATCTTACTACCTTTGTTTCTCTGTCCAAGTGGAACCAAGTGTGGCAGGACTCTGAAAGGCTAGTAAGGACCACAAAGCAGGCCCTGTGGCCAGTCGTTTGTTGAGCATTCACCCCGTGCAAGGAACTGTGCTAAATGTAAAGAGATGTAGGCATGAGGAACCTTCCCTTTCAAGGAATCTATGATAAGAACAAAATGGACATCATGCAGTGCACGCTCAGAGCCCGAGGAGTGGGGCAGACAGTAGGTGAGTGACCAGGGCTCAGAGAAGGAAGGACATGCTGGAGTGAGCCGCAAAGCTCTAGAAGAAGTCAGTCTTGAAGGTAGGCGGCTGGGCGGAAGGATTCCAACGAACCAGGAAGAAGGAAGAGGGGGTGGCAGGTATGGTGGACAGCCCTGCGCAGTGAGCAAAGCCACCAGCACTTCTCACTGGGACTCATTCGTGCTTCTGCGGAACTAACTTAGGACTTCTAATTTTTTAAGCAACTGCTCCCAGAGAAAAATGACACAGAGGACAGAACAGAGGATGCACATGAGGACTGCAGCCTGGAGCTCCACGTAGGTAAGGTTTCAGCTTTTCAGGTGAGCTCTGGATCGAAGCTGGGGAGTGAAAAAACATGACTTTGAGGCTTCCAAACTGCACCTTTCACCACAGCAGGGTCCTTCTGGAATGTAGTTGGCTCTCCCCGCCACCGTGGGTGTTCTGGAGCAGCAGGAGGTGTTCCCCCTCAAAAGCTGGTGTGATAGGACTAGAAATCTTTCCTAGTCTGTGCAGTTATGAGTAGATGTGCATACTGGGAGTGGGGCCCTGAATCCAATTTGTTCCTTCCTGTCTTTTCTCCTTAGTGTTGATCCCACAGCTCTCCCTAGTTTTGGTGGCTAATCTGGGGTTCTGGAGGCTGCTTCTAGAGGTTGTTCTGGGGTGCAGGCACCACCTCAACCTTGATGTGTTATGAACAGGTGTCAGCGTGTGGGGTGTGCTGGTGATTATACTGAAGTCTTTTCTCACCCCACCCCCAGTACTTAAACAGCATCTGGGCCAGCAATGGCAGGGCGGTCTAGTGGGCATGGCTGGAAATAACCATAGCCACTGGTGCCTGAATCTGTGTGGGGCAGGTGCCAGGCACTATTCTGAACTTTAAAAAATGTATTAATGCTCTTAATTCTCAAAATAATCGTATGAGGTATAGGTACTATTATTTTCTCATTTTCCAGATGAGGAAACTGAGGCCCACAGATGTCAAACTTACTGGAAGTCACACAGCTAGTAAATGGCAGAGCCAGAATCCAAACCCAGGCAGCCTGGCTCCAGACTCTCTAAAAGGGCCAGACTAGCGGGGATAAACTGTGGGACAAAGCAGTGCTTTAGATTCGAGAATCAGTTAATAGAAAGGCACCTGTAGGCACTGCCCCATGCGGCGTGAGCAGCAATGGGAGAGAGGTGAAGCGATTTCGGGCAGGGGATCCGAGCTCGGCTAGTGCAAACTCCACGAAGAATCCGTGCAGCCGGTGACCAAGTGGGTGCGCGCCCCAAGTGAGGGCTTGGTACGACCCCGGCTGCCCCTTCCCGGGTTTAGCTGAGGTGGGATGGAGCGACCCTGAGCCATTCTGCAGCCCCTGAACCTGAAGCGCGGAGCTGCCGGCCTTTGATCTGGATGGAACCTGGTGAGGGTTCTTAAGTGGGAGAGCCGACGGAGCCGGGCCCCAGCTCCTGCCTTTCTCCCAGGTTTCCCCCAGGGTCTTTTCTAGCACCGGGCCGCGGGACGAGTACGCTTGCTTTCTCCTAGGGGCCAGCGGACAAGCAGAAAACAAGAGGCTCAAGAAGGGCAGCCTCCGCCAGGTCGTGGAGGGAACGCGGGCTTTCCACTCTGCCAGGGACCCGAGTCCGTCGGAGACCGCCCTGTGCCGCGCAGAGCCCGCCGCGGCCTCCCTGACCCCTGGCGGATGCAGGGCGGGCCCCGGGGGCGGCCCAGAGGTGACCAGGCGAGGGCTTCGCAGGGAAGGGCAGGGACCGGGCCGTGGCCGAGGCGTCCTCATCCCGGGCCCCCTCTCCTCCCGCAGGACGCGCTGTGGCTGCAGGAGGTCTCCAACCTTTCGGACTGGCTGAGTCCCGGCCCCTGAGCCACGCCCTCTCCCCTGGCGTCCAAACCGGCCCGGCAGAGGCTGAGGCCACGTGTAGTCTGTTGTTCAATAAACCAGCCCCGTGCGCGCCAGGTCTGTTTCAGTGTCTTGAGCAGGGCCGGCCCCTTCCCTTCGGCGCCGACGGATGACATCACCAGAGCGTTCCTCGGGCGCGGACGGAGAGGCGGGGGGATTGCGTCACTGGTGCGCGCCGCGGGTCCGGGCGCGATGGCGGCGCTGGGCGGGGACGGGTTGCGTCTGCTGTCGGTGTCGCGACCGGAGCGGCAGCCCGAGACGGCGGCTCTGGGAGGTCCGGGCCCCGGGCTGTGCTGCTGGGTGTCGGTGTTCTCCTGTTTCAGCCTCGCCTGCTCCTACGTGGGCAGCCTCTATGTCTGGAAGAGCGAGCTGCCCAGGTGCGGGGGCTACGCGCGCGGCCGGAACCTGCGCTTCCAGGAGGCGGGGCTGCGGGCGGAGCTCGGGCCAGCCGAGGGCGGGGCCGAGCTGTCAGGAGGGGACCTTGGGCCCCCTGAACTTAATACCTCCTCCCTAGGGACCACCCTGCCGTCATCAAGCGGCGCTTCACCAGTGTCCTGGTGGTGTCCAGTCTGTCGCCCCTCTGCGTGCTACTCTGGAGAGAACTCACAGGCATCCAGGTGCGAAGGACGCGGAGCAGAGGGCAACAGGGGAGAGATCTCAGGGGTCTTTGGCGGAGGGAACAAGACTGATGCCCCCTTTTCTGTGGCTCAGCCAGGCACATCCCTGCTCACCCTGATGGGCTTCAGGCTGGAGGGCTTTTTCCCAGCAGCACTGCTGCCCCTGCTGCTGACCATGGTGAGTTCTCCTTTACCTTTTCCTCTCGGTGCTGTTATGGGCGTGGCGCTCCTTTTTGTGACCCTTTCTTATCCTGATTGAGTCGTTTCTGCCTGATGGGAGGCAGGAGCTGAGAGGTGGCTCGAGGCCCTCGGGTATGCATGGGTGGGAAGTCATGGCTGACAGCAGGAAGCTTGAGGTTTTGTCTGGGCAAAGGCAGTGGATATAGTTTAGGCCTTTCATTTGATTGCTCTGGTTTTTGTGTCTCCAGATCCTTTTTTTGGGCCCGCTGATGCAGCTCTCGATGGACTGCCCCTGTGACCTGGCAGATGGGTTGAAGGTTGTCTTAGGTGAGTCCTCAGGGCTGAGGGAAAAAAGCGAGCAGGCATTCTTGGACAGGGAGTCGGGATGGGACTTGAATGTGAGGTGTGAGATGTTTTGTATTTTACTCACCAGTGAAGTGGGAACATACAGCAGGCGTCCTCTAAGAGTTGGCTCCTGATATTCAAGGAACGCCTAGGGCCCCTAGAAGTGGTGTGGACTAGAGAGCATTTCCCTTGCTTCCCCGAACCCTTGGCTTCTCCAAGCCAGAGCTGGTCTTGGGCAGATTCGATGTTTCCAGATATTCTGCCTGAATTACTAATGCCTTCCCATTCAATCTTGAGACCTCATCTTGTGCTGACAAAGCTGGACCCTTACCTGTTCTGAGTGTGAGAGCCTAACCTGAGTTTGGCCCGGAAAAGGTTGTGGGAGGGGCCCCTGGGGCCTCTGTGGTCTCTGTTGAATAGCTAGCTGCTCACTGCTTGTCTCGAATCCCCTCCCTAGCCCCTCGCTCCTGGGCCCGCTGCCTCACGGACATGCGCTGGCTTCGGAACCAAGTGATTGCCCCCCTGACGGAGGAGCTGGTGTTCCGGGCCTGCATGCTGCCCATGCTGGCGCCGTGCACGGGCCTGGGCCCCGCCGTGTTCACCTGCCCGCTCTTCTTTGGAGTTGGTGAGTCTGTCCGGCTTGGCCCCGCTGAGATGTTCCTCACACGAGGGCTGAGCAGGGTGCTGGGAGCAATGTGACGTGGTTCTCACTTTCTCCTCAGCCCATTTTCACCACATTTTTGAGCAGCTTCGATTCCGCCAGAGCAGTGTGGGGAGCATCTTCTTGTCTGCAGGTGAGCCCTAGAGCGCGTGCCTGGGGCCATCTGGGCTGGGGTGCGTGAGGGTGTCTCTGATAGCTACTCCGGAGGAAGAGCTGGGAAGGGGCTGTAGTATTCAAGGGGCCGCTGACCTGGGGAGTTGGGGTGTAGAGGACAGCCGTAGGTGCTGGGGGAGGCAGCCACTGCCCCCAGAGGGAAGGGGGTGTCTCTGGCTGATGAGTGTCAAGTGCTGGGACAGGAAGGGCATGCAGGTGTGGTCACTCGTGGCCTCCCCATCTCCAGCGTTCCAGTTCTCCTACACAGCTGTCTTCGGTGCCTACACTGCTTTCCTCTTCATCCGCACAGGTTGGTTCTCATTCTCTCACGGGTGCCCTGAGGGCTCAGGGGCCCACAGGAGTGGGTGGGAGAGTGGGAGAACTGTTTGTTCCAGGAACAGCAAAACTTTAACTGCAGTCCTTGAGACAGGCTGAGCCAGGGCCCTCAGCCGGGTGAGGTCTGAGAGGTGGAAGGAAGCAGAGGCCATGGTGTGTGGGCAGTTGGGATGTTGCTCTCCTGTTCCAGGGGATGAGGGTCATCAGCCCCAGCGGGGCCGGAGGAGGCGGTGGGGCTGCTCCACAGGCTGCTCTGTCTCCCCTCCCAGGACACCTGATTGGGCCAGTTCTCTGCCACTCCTTCTGCAACTACATGGGCTTTCCTGCCGTCTGTGCAGCCCTGGAGCATCCACAGAGGCGGCCTCTACTGGCAGGCTATGCCCTGGGCGTGGGACTCTTCCTGCTTCTGCTGCAGCCCCTCACGGACCCCAAGCTCTACGGCAGTCTTCCCCTTTGTGTGCTTTTGGAGCGGGCAGGGGACTCAGAGGCTCCGCTGTGCTCCTGACCCATGCTCCTATACACACTCCTATGAACTCTCACGGGCTCCTCAGCCCCTCCCCATCCAGGGGTCCTGCAGGGGAGGAGCTGGCTGGGGTCCCGAGATCTCAGGAATTTTTGTAGGGGATTGAAGCCAGAGCTAGTTGAATCCCAGGGACCAAGAGAAAGGAGCAGAAAGGCGCGGCCCCTCTTGAACGAGGGGGTGAGGAGCAGACCACAGAGCCGCGCGCTCCCTTCCTCACTGTGGACTGCTGCTTCTCTGAGCTCCTCTGCCCCGGAAAAGCTGCTGGGGATAGAATTTACAGATCCCCTCCCCCCAACTTCCCAGGGTTTTCTCGTCTTTTTGCATCAGGACTTTGTATTGGGATATTAAAGAGATTTAACTTGGGTAACATGGCCTTGGACCTTTGGGAATTAGACTATTTGGGGTCTTGGGAGTGAGCCTGATAGGCCAGCGCCCCGCAGTAGGGTCAGGATGGGGGTCTTTGGCCGCCCTGGGCCTTGCAGCTCCTTTCTTCCTGAGCCAGGCCCCAGTCCCCCCAGGTGGACCTAGGACTGCAGCTGCCGAGTATGGGCCCAGCTCGGCTGGGGTCTGTGACTTCCCACCAGGGTCAGGAAGTGGGGCCCAGAGGTCTGACCCCTGTGATAGAGCCTCCAACCCGTGTCCCCTGAGAGCGGGGCGGGTTCCACGATGGGGCCTCCACCAGGATCTCCCAACGTCCACCAGCCTCACGGTACGTAAGAGGAAATCGATCCAAAATGTTAGAAGAACCAGTTCCGAGTCATCTGGGAGTAGAGGCTTTTCTGGCTCGTGCCGCCGCGGCCTCTGCTGCGCTGCCTGTCTGGTCTTCGGAGGGACCAGAACAAAGGCTGCAGTCCTGCCGAGCGGCACTGTTCCTCCAGGTCTTAGAACCTGCTGGTGTTCGTGTGCTTCCCCTCACTTAGAATGGTTGTTGGGCCCCATTCCAAACTCAAGGTGGTGTTCTGAGCCCCACTGCCTGAGGACTCGGGAAGGAAGCGGGTGTGCAGTCACTCCCTGTGGTGCCCCAGGTGGGCAGTGACTAAACTGCATTCATCTGGATCTGAAAGGGCATCGTGACAGTCACACACCTACCTTGCCAGAAAGTTCTGTGCAGCAGCTGTTGGGGAGGCAGAGAGGGTGAGCATGGGCCTGTTCAGAGGGTCTCTGGAACCTTGGAGTCCAAAAGAGGTGGTGGCCCAGGCCCGTGCCAAAGGTTAAGCTGTGGTACCCTGAGAGCATGGGCTGGCGGGGCACTGGGATGGTCCCTTGGGGGTCCTGGTATCTGGACTCTGCCACACCCCTTCCTCACGTCTGCTCAGGAACTGCCTCCCCACCTCACTCATTCACCTCCCCTCCCCTGTGTGGTGACGCAGTTCCCTCATCCTGCAGGGAGGGAACTGGGACTCAGGACAGGGTTCTCCTCAGAGCGGGTTGTGGGCGATGGGCAGGGTTAGACCCTGGGACTCCCAGTCCAGTGCTACCCCCCCCCACCAAAGCCCGCCCTCCCGAAGGTCCCCACACCAAGGGTCTCGCCAACCTCCCAGAACTGGTGCCTGTTTGCAGCCAGTCCTGAAAGAGTGGGCGGGAGGCTGGCTCAGGGTTCAGAAAGTAAAGCGGTGTGGTTGGGAAGCAAAACCACTGACCGCCTAGGTTTGAACCCTTCCTGCCTCTTACTAGCTGTGGGGTCGTGGGCAAGCTAGTTAACCTTCCTGTGGCTCCGTCTGTGTCCCTAAAACGGGTGAAGGTTGATTACCTGCAATAATAGGCATTAAGTGCTTAGAACAGCCCCACTTACCCCGCCCACCGCACCCCCAAGCTCTCAGTAATGACTAGCTAATCCCACGTGGGCTGTGTATACAGTAGGTATTCGTAGTGGCTTAAATCAAGGCCACCGCTGTTCTCCTCACCCCCGCCAAGGAGGAAGACCCAGCCGGTCGGAGGGGCCGCTCTGCCCCTCAGTGGCACGGGGGTGGGGTGCAAAGGACCCACCGTGGAGTTCAGGAGAAAGTCAGTTTTATTGAACAAAAGGTCTCAGGACCTGGGGCTTAGGGTTACTGCCCCCCTGCAGCGGTAGGACCCCCCCAAACCTGCTCTGGATCTGAGGCCCACCTGTGCCACCACCTGTAGTCTCCAGCAAGGACGGGACCCTCATTTGGCAAGAGGTGAGTATGTGAGCTACTGCCCACCAGCAGGGAAAGGACAGGTGGCTGGAGAGGGGCATGGCCACTGCAAGCACTGTCTGCTGCCACGAGTGACGGGGGACAGGAGCTCGGGGGCCAGGCCTTCCTGCCCTCGGGGCACTGGCTGGCCAGGGCCGGCCCGGCAGCTCGGCCTGGAGAAGGCGGCCTGTCCGCGCATCACTCAATCTCCAGGATGAGGTCATCGCCCTCCAGGGTCATGTCTCTGGTTATGTGGACCTTTCCCACGGTGCCCTCTATGGGCGAGGTCACCACAGTCTCCATCTTCATGGCACTGAGCACACACAGGGGCTGGCCTTTGGCCACCTTGTCCCCTGCCGCCACCTTGATGTCTATCACCTTCCCAGGCATGGGTGCCCCGATCTGGCCCTTCACATCCTTCAGGGCCTTGGGGTGGAAGTGCATCTCCTGCAGATGGCAGAGGGGGCATGAGACACCAGGCTCCGCCTGTCCCCACCACCTAGCTGGGGCAGGAGAAGCTGTACCTTCATGGCCTGAGTGTCCTTGACCAGAATGGACCGCAGCTGTCCATTAAGCTCGAAGAAGACCTGCCTCTGGCCAGCCCAGTTCAGGTCGCTCACGGCCAGGGCTTTGATGTGCAGCGTCTTGCCCCGCTCCAGCTCCACCTGCGGGAGCGGAAGGGCAAGTGGAGGGACACAGCCGCCTTACACAGTCCCAGCGAGGGCCCCGCCCTGGGTCTCGGCTCCTTGCTAATGAAGGCCTAGCCGCCTGGTCTCCCGAGGGTACTTTGTGCACCCATGGCTCTGAAGGCCCGGTGACGGCCAAGCCAGGCTGGCACTCTAGATGTGCTGGGGTCCTTAGGGGTAGGGGCAGGGTTCCTTGGCGGGAGCGTTCATAGGTGCCAGAGCCACTGACCTCGAATTCCTCTGCAATTTTGGGGCCCTGCAGGAAGAGGCGGGTATTGAGGCTATCCACGGGGCCGAAGGTGGCAGTGAAGTCCTTGAAGTTAGTGAAGACATCAGGGTACATGGCTGCCGAGAGCACGTCCTCCGGGGTCACCTCCTCCCCATGCCGCTCTGTCAGTTCCTTCTCCAGTGCCTGCAGGTCTAGGGGCGGGAGGGAGGCTCCAGGCCGCCCCTCTACCCTTGGCAGGTCCTTTAACACCTGGGGAGCACGGCAGCGGGTCAGGCCTCATTCTTGCACCCAATCCCACCGCACATTGGGCTGGGCCTCCCCTACCTTGGAGCGCAGGGGCTCAGGGAACCCCCCGTGGGGGATGCCGATGTAGCCCTGCAGAAACTCCACCACAGAGCGGGGGAAGGACAGCTCTTCTGCCCGGGCCTCGGCCTCCGCCCGGCTCAGCCCGTTCTGCACCATGAACTGGGCCAGGTCCCCCACAATCTTGGAGGAGGGCGTCACCTGAGGAGACGGGCCCTGGGTTAGGGTGCCAGGTGCCTTACGGAGGCCCAGAAGCACAGGTAAGGGCACGGCTTGGCTCACCTTGATGAGGTCACCCAGCATCTGATTGGCTTCCACGTACGCCTTCTTGACTTCCTTGAACTTGGAGCCGAGCCCCATGCTGTGCGCCTGGAAGTGCAGGTTGGTGTACTGGCCCCCCGGGATCTCGTTCTCATACACGTCCGAGTTGCCGGACTTCATGGTGGCCGTGCAGTCAAAGGCTGCGTACAGTCCCCGGGCCCCCTCCCAGTACTCGCTGTAGTCATACACGTGCTCCAGGGGGACCCCTGCGGGAGGCCAGAGGCAGGGGAGAGGAGGAAAGTGCTCAGCTCCCACCTCGGACGGGGTGGTGGAAGGCAAGCCAGGCCCTGCATTTGCAGGCTAGCAGTGGTGGGGACTGTGGCCTCGAGAGGGGAATGGCCATGGGGTCCTGCTCTTCCTACCTGTGTCCAGCGGAGTCCCTCGGGTACAGGCCACCAGGGCCCCCATGCTGGGCTGTGAAGTCATCCCAGACATGGAATCAGATGCCACGTCCACTACGTCGGCGCCGGCCTGAGCACAGGCCAGCATGGCCGCCACACCGGCCCCGGACGTGTCGTGGGTGTGGATGTGCAGCGGGAGCTCAGGGAAGCGGTCCCGGAGGGAGCCGACCAGCATGGTGCAGGCCGCGGGCTTCAGCAGCCCTGCCATGTCCTGGGGCGGGGGGGCGCGGAGAGGAAAAGACAGTAAGAAGGGGGCACATTTGTGCATGGTGGGGGAGGTGGGGGGAATGTAGTGAGGCAGGGGAGGTGGGAAAGGGGGGGCTGCCAGAGGGGGGCTGGGCCTAGGCACCTTGATACACAAGATGTGGGTGCCAGCGCGCACCAGCTCTTCGGCCAAGTCCATGTAGTACTGCAGCGAGTACTTGGTGCGGGCGGGGTCGGCCACGTCCCCCGTGTACGAGATGGCGGCCTCCACCACCCCGCCGGCACTGCCCACTGCCTCCATGCCCAGCAGCAAGTTGGGCAGGTAGTTGAGGGAGTCGAAGACCCGGAAGACATCCATGCCATTCTCCTTGGCCACCTCACAGAACCTGCGTGGGTAGGAGAGCCCGGAGGTTAGCCACATCCCGCTCCTTTACAGGGGACCCTCTGCTCTGCGAAGGAATGCGGGCTGAGGGAGAGAGCACAGGGCGAGACGTCCTGAGGCCGGGTTCCAGCCCCAGCTCTCCACCACGGGCCTGGGACCCGTCGCCCGCTTCTTAGGACCGCCACTGTCCCGTGGTCTAGTTCTCTCAAACAGCAGCCCTTACTGGGCACAGCTCCCGGCAGCCTTGGTGTGGAGCCCGCTGTGTGGGGCAGGGGCCCCGCCCCAGGCTCACTTGAAGACCACGTTGTCGGGGTAGTTGGTGTAGCCCACGGCGTTGGCCCCCCGCAGCAGCATCTGGAACGGGATGTTGGGGATGAGCTCCCGGAGCTCCTGCAGACGCCGCCAAGGGCACTCATACAGGAAGCGCATCGAGACGTCAAATGTGGCTCCTGCACGGGGACGAGAGGCCAGGTCAGCCCCGTGTGTCCCGGGGACCCCACCCCGCGCTGCAGCTCTGAGGCTCTGGCCCTAACGTCAGGCCCTGCTTCAGGGTCCCTCAGGTTTGCACACAGAACCTCCGGCGGTGCAGGCTCAGCACGTCCTTCCTTTGCCCTCCCCACCCAGTTCTCTGTGCTGGAGCTAACATCAGCCCGCTGGCCCCAAGCTGCCTGGTCTCGGCTTTGACCTTGTGCCTGGCAGCAGGCCTGGCCGGAGTGGGCACCGGTTACCTCGTGCCGAACAAACGCACGCCACACCTCAGTCCCCAGCGGCTCCTCCCATGTTCCTGTCTGCAGCTTCCCCTGGCCACACTGTGGGCATCCAGTTCCTGCCAGCTACTGTGCCCTGTTCCGGCCTACCTCCCCAGTTCTCTATGCTGAAGAGCTTGCTGAAGTTGTGGGCAACATAGGGGGAAATCTTTTTGAGGTCGTGGGTTCGAACACGAGTGGCCAGCAGTGACTGGTGGGCATCCCGGAAGGTCGTGTCCATCAGCAGCAGCCCCTGGTGGTTCCGCACGGCTCGGGCGAAGCCCTCGGGCCCCTCTTGCAGCAGGATGTCTCTGAACCCAGCCGGGGGCGGGCCTGGGGCAGACCAGGCGTTAGCACCCGTCCCACAGGCGGCACCCGTCTCCCTGTGAGCTGGCAGAATGGATCTCACCTACCTATGGGCACCACAGGGACAATGGGGTCTGAGGAGCTGGGGTCAGCCTTGACGGGGATTGGCGTGGTCGGGCCATTCACCATGACGTGTCCTGCAGGGAGAATGGGCAGTGGGTCAGGGCAGACTGGGTGGAGTCTGAGTTGAGGGCAGGAGTGTGAGTAGGTGGGGTTGGGGGTGGGGGGACTTCTCCAGGATCCCCGGTACTCCAGCTGGGCCCTGTCCTCTCCAAAGCCAGGCCCTCCTGGGTCCAGGCAGTGGGGACTTACTGAGGCCACGTGAATAGAAAAGGGGGGTCTCAAGATCAGGAGCAAGGAAGGTGGGCAGGCAGAGCAGAGGAGGAGGGCCAGGTTGAGGAGAGGGCGCTGGGAAGCTCTCTGGGTAGCGGCCGGGGGAAGGCATCTGGGAGGGGAGGGGAGGGCAGTGTCGGGGCCGGACCGAGGTAATGCAGCAGCTTCTGGGCCCGGTTCTGTGCAGGCCGCAGCTGGAACAGCTCTGGGTTCTCATCAATGAACTGGGTGTCCACAGTGCCTGCCAGGAACTGCTGGTTGTTGAGCACGTTCTGCAGGAAGGGGATGTTGGTCTACAGGACAGAGATGGGTGGGAAGATGTCACCATTCAGCATGGACAAGGACAGAAGATGCTGAGGGTGCCACCCGCACCAGCACAGCTCCCCAAGTCTCCTGGGATACCAAGCTCCCTCTGCAGTGGCATTTCCCCATCTCTCTACCACCGTCGCTTCTGGCAGAGTCCCCTAAGCTGTCGGGGGGCCGAACCCACTTCCTCCCTCCTCAGGGATCTGAAAACAAGCACCCCCACACCTGCCACAGGAAGGCAGCACGGAGGGAGCGGCCACCCTCCTGCCCTCCTAGCCATGGAGGAGCCCCTCCCCTCAACAGATGCCCCACGCAACACACAGCAATGATATTCTCACTAAAGTCCAGAGGCATCTTGCCCCGTCCTCCTTCCTGGGCGCCACTGGGGGCTCCTTTAGCCCCTGCAAGGATGGAGTTTTCGGGCTGTCACCGGGCCTCTCATGCGGCACGCTCTCCCTGGGTGGCCTCAGCCTTGGCCTCCAGCTCCAGAACCAAGACCCCGAAGTGGACACGCCTCCTGGGCATCCCTCCTGTGCGCTCCTCACATGGGCTCATCAAGCCCAGAAACAGCTTTGCTGGCCCTGCCCTCCTCCGCCTACTGGCGGATGCCAGTCCACCCAGTTACCAAACCTGCGACCTGTCACCCTCACCACGCCCTCCTCCCATGTCACTGGTGAAGCCAGGCAATTCTACCATGGCCATCCCTGGCCATGCCAAACTCCCCTTGGGCTTTCATACCTTTGCACCTGCCTGGTGAGCTCTCCCTAGAAGTTTGAGGTCAAGGCCTTCTTTGTCCCCCTCTCCCTCCCGCCCATCCAGCAGGCCTCAGGCCTCCAAGGGACCGACTGTCAGAAAGCTCCTCCCTTTTGCCCAGCCGCATTTGTCACAAGCCTGGGAGCACTCTGAGGGCTGGGTGCCGTCCGAGGTGCCTGCGTGTCGTGAACAGGGGCCCTCGCTCTGCTCATGAGGCAGCCGGACGGTGGTGCGAAGCTGGGACAGGGCAAGTCCAACCCAGAAGCTGCGAGGGGGCCTTCAAGCCGGCGCCGTGCGCGCTGCCCCGTGACTGTGAGGCTGTGTGGTGGGGAGCCCAGTGTGCGCGCTCCTGGGACCACGTGGCCACAGCCCTGGCTGTCCTTCAGAGGCGGCATCTCTGTGTGTTGCCCATTCGTGATTTTTGTTGGCACCTTCAGTAAAGGCTCCAGGTCCAGCGTGGGCTGCCGGACCGCGGCTGCTCTGACAGACTCCACCTGCCCGCCCAGGGCCCCTGTCACCGGAGGCCCTGGTGGGAAGGGGGGGCACCCTGCCGGTACCCCACAGGCGACCAGTGCAGAGGAGGGCCCAGCTGACACTGCCTCTCGCCTGTGCCATGGGTTGGCCTATCTGCCCCTGAGTCTGGTCCCTGTCCCTCCTAAAGAGGCAGGGACGTTTTAACTGGCCAAGGCAGGGCATTTGAGTAGACACAGCCCAGTTAAACCGCCTAAAGAGCCGAGAACCGCAGAGAGGTGAGGAGCAGCCTCAGAGGCATCCCCTGTGAAACCCTGCATTTCTCTCCTGAAGACCCTGCCCCTCTGCTTGTTTTGGGGGCCATGTCATCCCCACTGTGCTGCAGGCTCCACGGGGGCAGGGGCCTGGCTGGTTCCTGGCGTACCCAACTCCCAGCACGGGGCAGCATGACGGATGCCGGCAAACGTGTTTAGAGCGAATGAAAACATTTTTGATGGGGAGACTAGGAACAAAGAACTAGCCGATGCCACTGAGCTGCAGAGCTGGCCCTGGGCTGGAATCCAGTGCCTTCATCTTACAGACTCAGCAGCAGAGAGAAAGCCTTCCCGCTGCAGGCGGCATCATTTCCTCCCCTCTCACCCTGTGGTGCTGATGTACCTGCGGTGATACCCCTTGCCCCAGACGAGGAACTTTTCAGGGGTTAAATGACTCGTTCAAAGTTACCTGCTGTACCAGGCAGGATTAGAATTCTACCTGTTTCCAAGTTCCCACCCACCAGGCCCCTTGGACTCAGGTCTGGAGGGAAGGGAAGGAGGCAGGGGGGGATCCAAGTTGCCTGAGGACTAGGAGATACCAGCGGGTGGGGTGACTTCCCTGTTCCCTAACTAGGGGACCACTATGAAGGACCAGCATGCATGACCTAGTCCCGAGCCCTCTGCACTCCCACCCAAGGCCGGCTGTCGAGGCAAGAAGCCAGGACCTCGCCTCCCCCTCCGCCCACGAGCAGCAGGAGCCCTTTCTCTGCTGAGCCAAGCGGGTCCCAGACCACTCTCCTAGGGAAATGGCCCGGCAGGGCTGAAAGGGGAGGGACCACTGACGCACAGCTTCAAACAGCGTGCCTCCCCAGCCTGCTGGGAAACCGAACGAGCCAGGCAGACCAATCGGACTGGAGGCGGAGACCGGTTGGCTCCCAAGCTCGCTGGGCGGGCGGGGAGCCTGGGAAGGGGGAGGGAAAGGGAGGGAAGGGCGAGCGACGGGTGCGGCGCCAGCCAGGAGACCAAGCCCTCTCGGCCCCACCCCGCAGCAGCCCTGACGGGGGCGTCGCTCCAGCCCCCCTCCAGGGCCCCGTGCGTTTTGGGGACTCTCCACGTGACTTGGTGATGCAGAACGGTTATGACCTTCAGCGTGTCTGTGAACGCAAGGGTCCCAGCAACAGTGCGGGTTTGCGCCCGGCCCTGCTTGTGGGTGCGGGGACGTGGGCGTGTGGGCTTGTGTGGGTGTGTTGGGGAGGGTGCCCAGAGACATGTGACAAAGACTCCCGTCTCTGGGAGATGGTGAAGGGGCTCGCGAGCTGGCGCTTTGTCTGGCTGTCTGCAGAGTGACGGTTCGCGCAGTGGCGGCGGGCGCCCTCCGGTGCAGGATGCCGGGGCGCCAGGGTGTCCGGGGGCGCGCGCGCCTGTGCCAGTGTGAGTGCGCTGCGGCAGGGCCCGGGGGCTGCGCGCTGGGTCCGAGCTGGCCTGGGCCTCTGGCGTGACCTGGAGCCACCCGTGAAAGCTGCAGTGGCCGCGTGTCCCCGTGACCTCGGGAGCCGGCCCGGGTGGGTCTCCGCTTACTCCTTCCTTCCTGCCCTCCACGTGCGTGTCCGCGGCGGCGCGCGTGCCCGCTGGCGCGCACCCGCCTGCCTGTCGCCACCGCCGTGAGCCGCGCCGGGAAAAGGTGCCAGGGACCGATTGAGCCTGGGCCCGGCCATGGGCCGGAGGGCGAGCGGTGGGCTGCCGGTCAGCCCCGGGCCTCACCCCCGCGGGAGAGCTGCCTGGAGTCGGTGGGGGCTGGCCGGGCCCGCAGGGAGGCCGGCCTGTGCCCCCTGAACTACGGATACCAGGTGAGCATCCCCTCCCTTCGTGGGCACACCGTGGGGGCTGGCTTGGGAGGGAAGAGCACCAGGGAGGGGTTTGGGGGCGGCTTACCTGGTGGGGGAGGGGACGGCGCGGAGGTGGGGTGAGGGCGTGCTGGCGATTCCAGGGACGCCAGGGAAAGGAAGTTCCGGGACCCTCCCTGCTCTCATGCCCACCTCTGCTTCCTGCCCCCCGCCTCACCTTGTCCCCAGAGCCTGGAGTCCCCCTAACTGCTTGGGGGATGTGACCTCTACTCCAGGGTGCTGGCCCTGCAGGCCACAGCCTTCCCTCATCCCTGAGGGGTCCCTTGGGCCTCTGACCCTGACTCCCCACTCAGGCCACGCTCTGGAAGCTGGCGCCTGGGACTGGGCCCAGGCACCTGCACCAGCCCCACCTGTGCCTGGGCTCCGGCCCCTCCCCACAGGGCTCTCACCATGGCCCCGCCGCTCCTGCTGCTGCTGCTGGCCAGCGGAGCGGCCGCCTGCCCACTGCCCTGCGTCTGCCAGAACCTGTCCGAGTCGCTCAGCACCCTCTGTGCCCACCGAGGCCTGCTGTTCGTGCCGCCCAATGTGGACCGGCGTACGGTGGAGCTGCGGCTGGCGGATAACTTCATCCAGGCTTTGGGGCCCCCAGACTTCCGCAACATGACGGGGCTGGTGGACCTGACGCTGTCCCGCAACGCCATCACCCGCATCGGGGCCCGCTCCTTCGGGGACCTGGAGAGCCTGCGCTCCCTGCACCTGGATGGCAACAGGCTGGTGGAGCTGGGCACCGGCAGCCTGCGGGGCCCCATCAACCTGCAGCACCTCATCCTGAGCGGCAACCAGCTGGGCCGCATCGCACCAGGGGCCTTCGACGACTTCCTGGACAGCCTGGAGGACCTGGACCTGTCCTACAACAACCTGCGGCAGGTGCCCTGGGCTGGCATCGGCGCCATGCCCGCCCTGCACACCCTCAACCTGGACCACAACCTCATCGACACACTGCCTCCAGGCGCCTTCGCCCAGCTCGGCCAGCTCTCCCGCCTCGACCTCACCTCCAACCGCCTGACCACACTGGCACCCGACCCACTCTTCTCCCGGGGGCGCGACGCCCAGGCCTCGCCCGCCCCCCTGGTGCTGAGCTTCAGTGGGAACCCGCTGCACTGCAACTGCGAGCTGCTGTGGCTGCGGCGGCTGGCCCGGCCCGACGACCTGGAGACGTGCGCCTCCCCGCCGGGCCTGGCCGGCCGCTACTTCTGGGCAGTGCCCGAGGGCGAGTTCTCCTGCGAGCCGCCCCTCATCGCCCGCCACACGCAGCGCCTCTGGGTGCTGGAGGGCCAGCGGGCCACGCTGCGGTGCCGGGCCCTCGGGGACCCTGCGCCCACCATGCACTGGGTCGGCCCCGATGACCGGCTGGTCGGCAACTCCTCCCGAGCCCGGGCTTTCCCCAACGGGACCCTGGAGATTGGGGTGACAGGCTCTGGGGATGCAGGGGACTACACGTGCATTGCCACCAACCCTGCTGGTGAGGCCACAGCCCACGTAGAGCTACGGGTGCTGGCCTTGCCCCATGGAGGGAACGGCAGCACTGAGGGGGGCCGCCCCGGGCCCTCGGACATTGCTGCCTCAGCCCGCACTGCTGCCGAGGGTGAGGGGACACTAGAGTCTGAGCCAGCCGTGCAGGTGACAGAGGTGACTGCCACCTCAGGGTTGGTGAGCTGGGGGCCAGGGCGGCCGGCAGACCCTGTCTGGATGTTCCAAATCCAGTACAACAGCAGCGAGGATGAGACCCTCATCTACCGGTGAGGATGTACTTCGCGGCCCTTCGCCCTCCCCCTCCAGGGCCGGGCCACCCTTCCGGCCCCGTCTCTGTCCTTGGGGCTTCCACACACCCCTCCTCAGCTTCTGAGCGGCCTGGGGGGGTGGGCTATAGGGGGAGGGGTGGGTCAGGCACCGGGAAGAGGAGGTGGGCGGTGCACCCCCAGGTCTCTCCTATGTAGCTGAGCCACTGGAAGCCACCCCGCCACACACTGGTGTGTGATTAAGCACATGGCCAGCTGCATACACATGCTACTCACCTCTGGTGCTGGGCGTCTCCCCTCCCTCGCTTGCCCCGGGCCGTGTGCCAGGGCACACTCCTGCCTGTCCCCCTGCACTGTCTCCAGTGCCACATGTGCATGCCTGTCTTGGTTTCTCTGCCCTCTTGAGTGAACACACAAGATCCCTGTGGTCCTGGGGGAAGAGGGTGTTCCGAGCTGGGACCTGGGAACACAGGTGAGGGCGGCGGGGGTGGGGCCGGGGCCTGGACCCCGCGACCGGGCTCTGACCGCCAGCCCTTGCCTGCAGGATCGTCCCGGCCGCCAGCCACCACTTCCTGCTGAAGCACCTGGTCCCTGGTGCCGACTATGACCTCTGCCTGCTGGCCTTGTCACCTGCCGCTGGGCCTTCCGACCTCACGGCTACCAAGCTGCTGGGCTGTGCCCACTTCTCCACGCTGCCGGCCATGCCCCTGTGCCACGCCCCGCAGGCCCACATGCTGGGGGGGACTCTGACCGTGGCTGTGGGCGGGGTGCTGGTGGCTGCCTTACTGGTCTTCACTGTGGCCTTGCTGGTTCGGGGCCGGGGGGCTGGGAATGGCCGCCTCCCCCTCAAGCTCAGTCACGTCCAGTCCCAGACCAACGGAGGCCCCAGCCCCACGCCCAAGGCCCACCCACCGCGGAGCCCCCCACCACGCCCGCAGCGCAGCTGCTCTCTCGACCTGGGAGACACCGGCGGGTGCTACGGTTACGCCAGGCGCCTAGGAGGGGCCTGGGCCCGACGGAGCCACTCTGTGCATGGGGGACTGCTCGGGGCAGGGTGCCAGGGGGTGGGGGGCAGTGCCGAGCGGCTGGCAGAGAGCGTGGTGTGATGGGAAGGGAGGCAGCCCCAGGGGAAGGGCGTGTGGCGGGCAGCCACCTCGCCTGGGTGGGCCAGCACTGCCTGGGAGCCCCTCCCACTTTTACCCTTGGTACCTCAGGTCCCTGTGCTTGGCGGGACAGAGGGCCTTCTCCCTGGTTCTGGCCCACAGAGGGGCCTAAGGGGACAGGTCCCTCCGACAGGTGCTCACAGCCACCAAGGCAGCAGCTGCAGCCACCAAGGGGGAGTCTTGTTTTTCTTTCTAATAAAACTGTTGGGGACACCTCAGTGCTAGTCTCTGGTGTCATCCTGCTGGAGGAAGGGGAGACAAGCGGGCCAGTGGAGGCACGCAGATAGGACAGGTCAGGGCTGAGACTGCCAGCCCAAGGAAGCGGCCTGAGCAGACCTGGGCGCCCTTGGCCTCGCCATCCACCTGGCGGCTGATGCTCCGGCCTGGTGGCTTCTAACCTGGGGAGCAGGGCCCGGCCCCGGGCCTGGATGCCTGTGCCCTCTGCTGTGCCTGCACGCGTGAGAGCACAGAGCACCCCTCCTGGCAGGCCGTGGGCAGGAGGTGGCCTCTTCGGCGGACACTACAGCGGGCAGACGGCCACCGGAGCAGGCGGAGGTGGCAGAGCCCTTGGAGGCAAAGGGCCCGGCGGGCAGCGCCCTACCACACTCCGGAAGTCCCGCCGCCCTCCTGCGCCGCCTCCCAGGGCGCCTTCTGGATCTGTGAAATGTCCTCCCAAAGGGGCTGGGACTGGCTTGGACCCGCACTGCCCAGGGCCCCCCGGGCTCTGCTCGGGCTCATCTACAAAGAGTCGAATCTCTCTCACTAGACACAGGAGGGACAGACAACAGAGGGACCCCCAGGCCTGCCAGGGCACTGCCTAGCCTCCTCCAGCTGGGAACCACAGCCCGTGCGGCTGCCTTGTTTCCGTCGGCCCTGGGCACCTGCCCCGCCAGCCCCGAACCATCACTGCTCCTGGGCCCCAGCTGGGAGGGAAAGCGCTCCAAACCCCACACCCGCAGGCACCGGTGCTTCTCCACTCCGAGCCAGGCGCAGCCAGGGGCTTCAAAACTGTGCAGGGACCCAGGCTCCGCCGTGAAGGGTGGCGCCAGCACCCGAGGGCCCACAGTGGGGCGGGGCCGTGGCGGCCCCCAGTATCTGTGCCGAGGGCTGGGTGTCCGTTTCTGTGCAGGCCCTGTGGTTCAGACAAGCAGCACAGCGAGAGCTGGCCCAGTAAGGTGTGTGCACGCACGTGTGCAGGCCAAGGTCACACTTGTGGGTGTGCACAGTGACAACACTCACGTGTGCCCGCCCGCCCAGCCCGGAACACATACCTGGGTGTAGCCCCAGAGTGACCCTGGTTTAAGTAAATGAAATAAGGTTCTCAGCAGAGAGGAGCAGGGGGACGTGAGCACCCTAAGGGCCTGGACAGGGGGCAGGGGTGGCGCAGGGCTGTGGGAGGGCAGCGAAGGGAGGGCAGGGGGAGGCGGGGGAGGTGGCGGCCAGGAGCTGCGGGGCAGCACACACAGGGCTGGCAACGGCTCCAGGGGTGGCAGGAGCCAGGGGCCCGGGCCAGCTGCACATCTGAAGAGGACCTGGCCTCCCACCCTGTGGCCCCCGGCCCTGGTCTTCCTGCTCCACCTTCAGGGCTCGTGAGGCCTCCAGGCCTCACTCCGGACAGGTGGTCCTATGGCCCAGGGGCAAGATCACAGGGCCAGCCAGGGTCACCAATGAGGAGGACACAGCAACAGTTGGGGGCAGGTGAGCGGTGGGGCAGCTTCATTCCCCACTGGGGTCACGGTGTGCACTGATCCCCCAGCCCCAGGACACCCTGCCAGGAACACCCGAGCTCCCTCAGCGAGAAAGCAGGTAGAGCGCGTGCCGCCATGAAATGGTCCCCTGACCAGGAGCCCAGAGGATCCTCACAGAACAGAAGAGGCAGAGCCCCGCCCCCCATCACCCCAGAGACCTTTGTTCCCTGTGAGCTGGGCTGGCAGCCCGAGGGGACACGGCCACAGCGTGGGCACAGGCTCACTCCCTTCCTCCTTCCCTCCCACATGCTCTCTCCCAAAGGCTCCTGTACCCACTGGGGCACCTGTGGGATGCACCCCAGACCTTGTCAATAGGAGAGGGGTCACCACGTACCTCGGCCGCACCAGCCGAGTGTGGACCACAGGCCGGGCTGGAAGCAGCTAAGAGGAGATGGCAGAGCAGAGGGGCCCCGGCCAACTCCTCTGCACGCTTCACGCACCGCAGGCAGGTGGGCAGGGCGCCCTCTGCTATGGGCGACTATCCTTTGGGAACGCCCAGGAGAGGGTGACAGTGGGGCTGGCTGGCAGCGTCTGCTGGTGGGGGCCCAGGCTGCGTGGGCAGCACTGACCTCAAGGACAAGACAGTTTTCACCTCTGGCTACAGACTCGGGTAATGGAGCCCACCCAAGAGACCAAGGGGCGTGTTGGGTCCGTGCCTGGCCCCCAGGGCTGCCAGCTCTCTAAGGGCCGGCCGCTGGCTGCCTCCTGCCCTGTGCTCAGGCTTCCAGCTGCAGCCTCCCTCCCTGGCTGTCCCTGCAGCACCAAACATGGCTCAAAGCACAGGCTCTGCAGCTCCCACCCAAACCCGTGGGGCCAGGGGCTCTGGAGGGAGACCTGGCAACGTGTGGATTAACACGCTCGCCGGGTGCTCTCACCCAGGAGGGGCGCAAGAGGTATGGGACCCATAGAACAAGACCCAGCTCCTGCTGAGGGCCAGCACCCAGGCCGGGGCCCGGGGACGCCAGGGCCCAGCAGCAGCAGTGACAGTGCGCGCAGCCAGGGAGTCCACGTGCAGCGAAGGGCAGGGCGGAGGCGGGGATGTGAACGGCGGGAGGTGGGCAGGGCCTGCAGCCTCTCACCTTCACGCCTCGGACTCGGAACTCGGCCAGGGCTCTGCTCATCTTGGTGGCGGCCGTGGGGTGGTCTTTGCCGTGTGCGATGACTTTGACCAGCAGGGAGTCGTAGTGCGGAGAGATGACGGCTCCCTGGAAGGCGGAAGCATTGTCCAGGCGGATGCCCATGCCCTCTCCGCTCCGGAACACCTGCGGGGAGAGGTGGGCAGGCTCAGGAGCAGCTCGGAAGCCAAAGTGAAGATGCAGCCCCCGGTCCAGGCTGGACAAGGTGCATGAGGGCACCCGCAGGTGAACTCCCGCTCTGGAGTGTGAAGTTCCACTTAACTTCTGCTGGCGCCCAGAGGGAAGCAGGAGAGAGAATGATGGGTCATAGAGGCGGACCTGGGGGGCAGACGGGGCTCCAAACACACAGCCTAATGGAGAGGGGCCACGGGGTGGGGGACAGAGGTTCGGGTGTCTGGGGGTAACTAGCACACACATAAAGTCTGCGATGGGGGCAGGGGCGAACCCTGTGGAGCACAGTTGTAAGGATGACGAGGAGTGGGAGGGACAGCCCAGGGGCTCGGGACACCCACTGCACCGTGCTTCTGCTTCTCAGGGGCAGAGGCCTGTGTTCGATACAAAGGAACTTAATAAAATATTTAAGGGTGAACACTCAGCTGTGAGCAGGAACTGCCAGCTAAAAATATTCTGTGGTAAACAAGGCTTGGAGGAGCTGGCCTGGGAAGGGGAGACGGGGGAAGGTGGCATCTAGGCCAGGGCTGCCCCTTCTGGGATGAGGACACAGAGAAGACTGGACAGCGCTCCGGCCTGGGACCGGCCCCCACCAGAAACCAGGCCGCTGCGGGGAAGGAAGCGCATTGCCGCCGCGCTCTGCCTCGGGCCTGCCAGCTCCATGCGCCTTCAGACCCCAGACAGCCCTTCCCCTCCCCTGCTGCTTGTTTTTCAGAAGCCCAGTGTCTGTCTCCAACTCGACCTCACCCTCCTCCGCGGACCCAGAGCGAATCTGAGCTCCTGTCCTGAATCCTGGGAGGTGCAGGCCAGATGGGGAGGCGGCAAAGCAGCAGAGCCGGTGACAGCACCGCTGACACCGGGACCCAGAGGCATTCTTAGCCAGCATGAGACCGGGCGGAGAACAGGCCCCAGCAGGCCAGAGGGCTCCTGCTCTTGGTGTAGGGAAGGGGGTGAGGAGGCGGGGGCGAGAGATGGCTTCCTATGTGAGAGGAAGGAGAAGGTGCGGGAAGTGTGCCCAGAGAAGGCACCGGCCTGGTGCTGAGGGAGCCTGCCCTGGCCCACCTCAGCTTCCAGCCATGAGCCTGCCTCCCAGCTTCCTCCCTGCCCTCTGCGCCCCCAGCCCGACTCCCACAGCTACCCTTGCTCAGCGTGGCCCCTCTGCTGGGGCATCGGGCCCCAGTGCTTTGCTGCAGCATTGTGTGCTGCCTTGCTGGCCTCCCCGCCTCAGACTGAAGGCAGGGCCAAGGCCAGCAGCACCGCTCTGTCTTTGGGCTCTTGTGGGAACAGAGGCCGGGGTCTGGGCCTCACTTCTGGGGCCCCTGCCTTTGGTTCCACCAGCTGCTCTGCCCCATTCAGGTGACACCCCCCGCCACTGGCTTACTAGCCTGTACATGTGGCAGCATCTCCCCAGGGTGCTCCTCCCTTCCTCTAGGGCAAGGCCTGGCTCCCACCTACTAGAAGCCAGCTTCAGATGAGAAGGGTCCTCCCTCACTTCATGCCCCTCAGAAGCAGTGGGGCTCCGGAATCCTGACACAGGTGGAGAGCGCAGCTGCCTAGTCAGAGGTCAGAACGTGGTCCTACCTCGATGCGGCCGGTGTCCGGCTGGAAGCTGCGTGCGGGGTCCTCAGTGGTGACCCGGCACTGGATGGCACAGCCGTTGATGCGGATGTTCTCCTGCCGCAGGCCCAGGTCGGGCAGGCTCCGGCCCTCGGCCACGTGGATCTGGGCATGGACCAGGTCCACACTGCAGGAGGGGGGCGACACAGGACCAGGAGGGGCACATGAGGCAGGGGGTGGACAAGGCGGCAGTCCATACATAGACTCGGTGTGCCCGGCCGACTTACCAGCCTGGGCAGCCAGCTCCTCCCAACCCACCGAGTGGCCCCCGCCTGGCCCGACCCCTGGAACTCTGTAGAGTCTGAGTAAGGAGAACGTGGTGGCTGGAGGGGCAGCCACACTCTTTGCATCTTCCCATTCTTTCACCCCCCCAAACTCCCCCTTCCCGTGCTCTGCCCTCTTCCTCCCTGAGGTCTCCCAGCCCTCCAGCTGCCCCCAAACTCTCCCTCGGTGAAGCCTGGGTTTGCAGCCTTAGACACCCTGTCCTTAGGGTCGTTTGTGCTGTTCTCTGTGTGTTGGCACAGCGGGTAAGGGGCGGTGAGATAATGGGGTTGTGAAGGCCGGGCTCCTTGCAGTGGGGGCCACAGTCTGGGCAGGCCCACACAGGTGGGCGCTGAGGTCAGGATGCCGTCCGCCCAGGCCCTTGTTGCAGCTGGGCTTGGGCCCAAGGTCCCCACCCGCTGAGAAGATCTGAGAGCAGGGAGCTCTCTAAGCAGGCAGGTTTTAAAGCTCGACCTTGCTGACCGCCATGCTACTGAGGACAGGAACAAGTCCAAGTGGGACAGCTACTGAAAAAACCCACGATGTGGGACCTCCGGTCAGGATGGAGGTGTACGTAAACACAATTTGCCTCCTCGAACAACCACAGAAAACATCACAACTAGACCTCAAAACAAATAACACCCAGAACCGTCAGAAAATCGAGCTGTTTGGAAGTCCGACAACCAAGGATTTAAAGAAGCCACAGTCATCCAGGCGGGTAGGACGGGCAAGACGTGGAGGTGGGTGGAGAGGTGTGGAGACTCTGCAGCAGCACGGGCGGTCCCACATTCACGTGTGGTGGATAAAAATCAGGAGGGATACCTTGGGAGCCCCAGGCCAGACCACACAGCCCAGAGTTCCAGAGCCATAAAGATAAATCCCCATAACTTCTGACTGTAAAAACCAGTGGGGTTTGAGGCAGCATAAGAAACTGCCGGATTTTCAGGAGACTCCACTTAAAGGGCCTGTAAGGACTTTAAACATATGCAGACCCACCCCCTGTGGGATTCAGCACTAGGGCAACAGATGGAAGGGCACCAGTTGCACAGGGTGAGTGCCGGTTAAACCTCTAGAAGCCCAGCAGCGGCACAGTCCCCTCTCCTAGCCCTTTCCCCCAAAAGAGCTATAAAGTGGTGAGGCAGGTTGCCCCACCCTGGTGATTATTTAAGGCTCCGCCCCACATAACTTACAGGCGCCTTTTCTACAGTAGGCCACACTACTAAGACAGGGAGTCAAAGCAGCCCTACCTGATACACAGAAACAGACACAGGGAAGCTGCCAAATTGAGGAGACAAAGAAATATAGAACAGAACAAAACCCCAGAAAAAGAACTACATGAAATGGAGATAACCAACCTATCAGATGCAGAGCTCAAAACATTAGTGATCAAGATGCTCAAATAACTCATTGAGTATGGCAACAAAATAAAAAAGACCCAGGAAGAAATGAAGGTTGCATTAAGTGAAATAAAGAAAAATCTACAGTGAAGCAATGGTGGAGGGGATGAAGCCAGGATTCAAATTAACAATTTGGAACATAAGAAAGAAATAAGCATTCAACCAGAATAGCAAGAAGAAAAGAAGAATTCAAAAACACAAGGATAATATAAGGTGTCTCTGGGATATCCCCCAGTTTACTAACATCTGAATCATAGGGATGCCAGCAGAAGAGGAAGAGCAAGAAATTGAACTTATTTGAAAAAATAGTGAAAGAAAACTTCCCCAATTTGGTGAAGGAAATAAACATACAAGTCCAGGAAGCACAGAGAGTCCCAAATAAGTTGGACCCAAAGAGGACCAAACTAAGACACATCATAATTAAAATGCCAAAGTTTAAAGATAAAGAGAGAATCTTAAAAGCAGCAAGAGAAAAGCAGAGGGTTACCTACAAAGGAGTTCCCATAAGACTGTCAGCTGATTTCTCAAAAGAGACCTTGCAGGCAAGAAGGGGCTGGTAAGAAGTATTCAAAGTCATGAAAGGCAAGGACCTACATCCAAGAATATTCTATCCAGCAAAACTTTCATTTAGAATGGAAGACCAGATAAAGTGCTTCTCAGATAAGGTCAAGTTCAGGTAGTTCATCATCACCCAGCGTTTATCATATGAAATGTTAAAGGGATTTATATAAGGCATGGAGGGATATCAACAGGGGAGTGGGACGGGGAGAGAGGAGGAAAAAGTACAGAGAATAAGTAGCATAAGCGGTAGGTAGAAAACAGACAGGGGGAGGTTAAGAATAGTATAGGAAATGTAGAAGCCAAAGAACTTATGTGCATGACCCACGGACAAAAACTAAAGGGCGGGGAATGGGGGGGGGTTGCGAGGGGGAGGGGAATAAAGGGGGGAAAATGGGACAACTGTAACAGCATAATCAATAAAATATATTAAAAAAAAACAACAACTAAGCAAACAACCAGAACAGGAACGGAATCATAGGTACAGAGACCATGTGGAAGGTTATCAGCGGGGAGGAGGGGTAGAATGGGGGAAATGTGCAAGGATTAAGAAGCATAGTTGGTAGGTACAAAGCAGACAGGGGAGGTTAAGAAGAGCACAGGGAATGGAGAAGCCAAAGAACTTACATGCAGAACCCATGGCCATGAACTAAGTACGGGGGGTGGACTGCTGGAGGGAAAGGGTGTCCCCAGGTGAGGAGGCAAAGGGGAAAAAATTTGGGACAACTGTAATAGCATCATCAATAAAATATATTTAAATAAAAGAAAAATCAACTGCAGTGCTTTAAATTTGTCACGGAGGCTCGTGGTAAGGACAGTCTGGGAGCCACCTGGGCAGACTGCACTACGTGTTGTGTATTTCTTGCTAAGTCACTTTGGAGCAGTGGTGACGGTCGCCATGCGTCACCATGTCTGCATGCTTCCAACGGTGGCCGTCTCAGGCTTCCTCTCCACAAGGGTGGGTGCCCTGAGAGTCGCTGCCACTTTTATCAGAGGAGGAGCCCGAGGGACAGACAGACTGCAGCTCGCCCAGGCTCCCTGCAGCTGGGACCGTGGAGGAAGCTGCGCTCCAGCCTGTGCCTGCCTGACACCCACCCCCACGTTCGAGCAAACCAAGACTTCCCTCCTTCACGGAGAAGGCTGGGGCAGGCTGGAGGCAGACGGTTTTACGGCAGCACAGCGGGGAGAGTCGTGTGGCCGGAGTATGAGGCCGAGCAGCTGTCTCCATTCAGCCTTTGTCTCGAGAGCAAGGCGTCTGGGGGCCTCTGTGCGCCTGCTGGGCATCCTCAGCCTCAGGGGGTTAGGGGTTGGGGAAGGACGGTCAGGAAAGTTCCATGGTGAGATGGCCGGGCTCCAAGTCAGGGCTTACCACTTAACACGGAAATGGCTCAAAATATGTATCTTGAAACAATGAAAGTCCATTTAATTGTTTATAAAATGGGCAGGTTTTTAAAATGTCCGTACTCAATCCTTGTGGGAACACAAATTGAGACAAGCAGTTGGGAGCGTTAACGAGGTGAGGGGCTGCCTGCCCTCTGCTCCCGCAACCCCGCGCCGGCGTCGGCCTCAGAGCTCGGACAGGCAGGCGGAGACCTGGCGCTAACGGGTGCGCCCTTAATGACCATAGCGACCAGGAACCACCTCACTGTCCCCTAACAGAGGGCTATGTCAATAGCTTCCAACTCACTCAGATGACAGAAGAGCATGAAGCCACGACAAGTGTTCGGAAAAGTCCAGTGGCCTGGGGGTGCCTTCAACAAGTACTGATTTTAAAAAGTAGATGAAAAATTCTACACAGAACAACACAATTGTGTCGAACTATTTTCATAATAAAGTAAATAAAGATGGAAAGAGGCCAAAGCTTTAGAGCAGACTTAGGCCTGGGTTCTAGTCCCAGCGGCATGACCTTGGGGGGCTCTCTTAACCTTTCTGAGCCTCGGCTTCCTCATCAAAAAGTGGGCACGATCGCACCTTCCTCCCAGGTGGCTGTGTCCTGCAGTGCCCGGCTGGGCTGGGAGCCTCCTCAGCGCTGAGTTCTGAGTGTGAGGCTCGAAATCGTTTTAATTGGCTGCTTTGTGCAAATACATAACGGTGTCATGCTTTTATAATAATTTCTGTAAAAAGCAACTAGATCCCTAACCGCTCGCTCCCCCAAGGAGCGGACTGAGCCCCGCAGCCCGCCCCACAGGAGCCGCCTGGGCGGGTTTTTCCGGGAGCCAGCCCCGCCCTCCCGCAGCCCCGCCCACCCGCCACCGCGCTCACTCGGTGATCTCCTCCGTGACCGTGTGCTCCACCTGCAGGCGGGAGTTGACCTCGATGAAGTAGTGCTTGCCGTGCTTGTCCACCAGGAACTCCACGGTGCCCGCGTTCTCGTAGCCCACCTGTGGGGCGGCCGCACGCGTCAGCGGGCGCAGGGACGGGAGCCCGGCGGGCGCAGTCTCGCCCGCCAGTTGGCTGCACGAAAAAACAGACCGCAGCACCCTCTGCCCCATCCGACGGCAGGCAGCCCACCAGCCCTCAGCCCTGCTCCTGGGGAGAGAAGCACCCAGAACCCACCGCTGGGCCCCTGCCCAGATGTGTCCCAGAACGCCACAGGCAGCCTCAGATGGCTGCACCCAGCTTGTCTGGGCAAGACATCAGCTGCAGCTCCCACCGTCCCAGACTCAGGGCCCTTTCCCCTTCGGCCTCCTTGGTTTTCTGGCACTAGGACCTGCCCCCCCCCCACCCCTGCACACACACCCTGGCCTCTCATGGACCCTTCCTGTTCTTAGAGGTCTTCAGAAAGTCCCCCTCTGCTCTGCTCCATCATCACCTCAGACCCTACCGTCCAAGGGGCCATTTCAGAGAAGCCAACCAGTGAGGGTTCTAACTCAAGATGCAGCCCCAGCCCAGTTTCACTGTGGTCTTCCCCAAACCACAAACAGACCTCAGACACCTCCTGCAAATCTGCTCTGGGATGAGACAACAAATAATGATAACAGTAATGATAAGCCAATAAACAAGACCAAAGTCAAGGGAGAAACACTCCTTATAAGAAAAAACAAAATCTCAACTCTTAAATCAACACCTTGCATTAACTGTGGCAGAAGCCTACCCACAGAGCGTCAACCCTGGCTTCCAGTTTGGGGACAGTGACAGAACCCCTGCCGTCCTCTCTCTGGGCTGCCTGGCTCTGGAGAGGGCACATCTGAAGAGACGCTCTCACTGGGGCTCTGGGGAGGGGTGCAGGTGTGGGGGCAGGACGCCTGGACTCGGACAGAAGGCAGGGTCAGGAGGGCCCGGACGGACAGAGAGCAGGGCCGCTGCTGGCGCTCTGGCCATGGCAGGAGCTTCCCCGAGCCAGGCGTGGGGCAGGCCGCTGCCGGGAGCCGCCACCGTCTCACGCCCCAGCAGAGCGAAGACTGGCCGAAGGTGGGCCTTAGGGGTAAAGGGTGGCAATGAATGCAATGCAGGAGCCCGTTAAGAATGAATGAGGAAGAGATGCCTCAGTGATGTTTCTTAATCCTGATAGGACCCACTGAACCCCACTGCTTCTGCCCCAGGGGTCAGCTGGTGCCATGCGGCACAAGGTACTGAGGGCATGGCCAGCGGTCTCACCCCTCCCTCCCTCTTCTCGGCCTTTCTAGACCCCAGGCTTGGCCTCTGGGCCGGCGCCTCTGCTGTCCCAGGGTCTCCTCATCAGCCCTCTGTCCTCCAGCAGAGTCCCTTCCCCTCCCAGAGCTGGTCATGCTGGGCCTCCCTGCTCCCCAGCAGACTGCCCACATCTGAGCCCCGGTGACCACCGGCTGCGAGGCCCGTGCCAGCCACAGCTTGGAGTGAGCCCGCACGAACAGGCTCCGCGTCTCTAGGTGGGAAACTCTGTCCCCGAGAGCCCCTGCCCTTCACCTGCTTAGCAAGTTTGACAGAGTCGCTGGTGAGCCGGGCACGGAGCTGAGGGTCCAGGTGGGCAGCGGGGGCGATCTCGACCACTTTCTGGTGTCGCCGCTGGATGGAGCAGTCTCGTTCATACAGGTGCAGTATGTTCCCGTACTGGTCCCCTGTGGGGGAGGGTAAGCGGGGCTCAGCTTCTCCTGGAATCTGAACACCCTGTAAAGGCCCAACCATCCCAGGCATCTGCCGTGGCCCGCCAGTGCCTGCTCCCAGCACTGGGGGCAGCCAGGAACACAGCCCTGACCTGCCCCGCCCCCACAGCCCACCAGCAGGGGGGAGCTGCTTCCTCAGGGAGAGCTCCTGGGGTCCCAAAGGCCAGTACAGCAAGGAAGGTTGGCCCGCTGGCCACTGTGGCCCGGGAACAGTCCCACTCACCTAGGATCTGCACCTCGATGTGGCGTGGCTTCTCGATGAACTTCTCCACGAACAGCGCCCCGTTCCCGAAGGCGGCCAGAGCCTCCGAGTAGGCCCGGGTATAGTTTTCCTCCAGCTCCTAGGGGCAGGTGGAGGCCGAGCAGACATTGGGCCCCTCCGCACCACCCTGACCCACTCCCAGCCCCGAGGTGGCTCTGCAGTGGCCTCCCAGCCCCAGCCCCTGCTCACATCATAGCTGTGCACGACCCTCATGCCGCGGCCCCCGCCCCCGTAGGCAGCCTTGAAGATGATGGGGAAGCCGTAGGTGTTGGAGAACTCTTGGGCCTCGTGCAGGGAAGTGATGGGGGCATCTGTGCCGGGGACCACGGGGACACCTGTTGAGAGACAGGCATGTGGGGCCTTTGCCACAGGCCGGAGTTCCTGCCAAAACCCCCCAGCCCCTGCCCCGGGGGGCCCTCCTGAGGAGCTGCGCAGTGCCCACGGCTTGCTGCCACACTCACCTGCGGTGATGGCGATGGCCCGGGCCTCCACCTTATCTCCCATCTTTCGAACCACCTCCGGGCTTGGTCCAATGAACCGGACCCCGGCGTCCTGGCAGGCTTGGGCAAAGTCTGCTCGCTCCGACAGAAACCCGTAGCCAGGGTGCACCGCGTCCACGTTGTTCTCCTGGGGGCAGGGGCAGCAGAAGAGTGGCGTGCCCCTCAAATTCCTTCACACGGGCCACACCAAACCCTGTGGCTCTTGTGCCTCCCCACCTCACTCGCTCCATCATCCACCCATCCACCCATCCATCCATCCATCCACACACACTTACTGCTGGCTGGCGTGGGGCTTGGGCACAGCACGGGGAAGGCACAGGACCCAGCCCTGGCCCTTAGGAGGGCCCGTCGTAGCTCACCTTGGCCACTTTGATGATGTCCGGGATGTGCAGATAGGCCTGCACTGGGGCGAGGCCGCGGCCGATGAGATAGGCTTCATCAGCTTTCTGCCGGTGCATCTGGCCCGTGTCCTGCTCCGAGTACACGGCCACAGTGCGGATGCCCAGCTCTGTGCAGGCGCGGAACACGCGGATGGCAATCTCACCTGGGGGCAGGGGCAGCACAGCGAGAAGTTAGATTCCTGGGCTAAGAGAAGCAGATATCGTGTGGTGGGGAGCTGGGAGGAGGAGGAGAACTAAGGCTGGTGGGGGGGGGGCCCACAGCCCCTCTTCCGGCCCCAGGGGACTCACCCCTGTTGGCCACCATGACCTTCTTGATGGGCTTGTACTCCAGGCGCCGGACATTTGGGGAGGCAGCGGGGGCGGTGGAGGTTCGGCGGATGCCCCGGAGCCTCAGGCCCCTGAAGATGGCTCGGAACTTCAGCATCTGGGGAGGGAAGTCAGAGCCAGGCTAGAGCAGCCTCAGCATGGAAGGTCCCCAGGAAGAGTGGGGTTCCCACCTCAGCCCCACAGCAGCCCCAGGTGAAGGCCAGCACCCAAGCCCTCCTCATTCCCTGGGGGCCTGCCTGGCTGCAGGACAGGGAGCTAAGTCAAACCCAAGGGAGCCCAAGCTCACCCTAACTCTCTAATACTTAACTGGAGTGTTCACAACACTCCAAGCTCCTAAAGCATTGTCAAGGCCAGACAGAAGCGAAGTAGGACCAAGGCGTGCGTGGGCATCATCGGCGCCCCCTCCAATGCTCTCTGCTGGTCAGAGCAGCGCTAGTCGAGAACCTCCCCCAACCACAATGGCCAGGTGGGCGTGCCGCCCTCGGGGTTCTGTCTGGCTGTCTGGCTGGACGACAAGGGTAACCGCGGCCCAGAGAGCCCACAGCACTGTGACTGCTCAGGAAGCAAAGCCTCTTAGTAAAAAAAAAACGCAGGCTTCTTTAAGTGGCAGCAAAAACCTTCGTCTCTGCTGAGGGCTTCGGAATACATGGGTAACAAAAATCGGCTGAGGGCAAGTGAAACCGGCCAGTTACAAAAAGACAAAAATCGCATGATTCTGCTCACATGAGGTCCCTAGAGTGCAACTCATTCACAGAGACAGTGGGATGCCCGGCGACAGGCAGGCGAGGAGTTAAGCCGTCACGGGGACAGAGTTAAGCTGGGGACGACAACATTTTGGAGACGGACGTGGTGCTGGTTGGCCAGTGCGAATGCACTCACTGCTGCTGAGCTGTGCACTTACAGATGGTTAAGATGGCAAATTCTGTTAGATATATTTTACCGCAACAAAAAGGATTTTTGAAAAGCCAGCTGAGGGCAACTTACAGCCCAGAGTGTAGAACATCTTCAGACGTAAATCACCCCCTTGTTGTACAAATGAAGAAAGCCAAGGCCCAGGTGAGTTTAAGAAGATGTGTTCGAAGTCACACAGCTGTCACCCAGACTGGCACTCGGTCCTCCACCCTCCCCCACTGCCTTTCTCCAGCTAACCATGTGATTCACTGTCTAGCAAAGTTTAAAATGCTTGACTCACCCATTTGTTCTACATGGGGAACATAAACACGCCATCAATAAATAAAATAGATACTGCAAAAACCTGTGTCTTATTATGGCCAACGAGAGGGAGAAGGGGAAATAAATACCAAACAGGAAGAAAAGAGAAGAAAAGAAATGAGGAAATGAGCAGAAAAAAAGAGCAGAGGGAAGCCGCGGGCCGAAGGAGAGAGGACAGGCCCTGAGCATCGGCCCTGTGCCTGGTGCAGCCCCGGCGCAGGGCCGGAGGGAAAGGAGAAGGCCGCCGCTCTTGCAGCGGGTACCCTGGAGAGAGGAGCAGAGAAAAGGAAAAAGATGACAGAAATAAGGTCCTTTCAGGTCATGATTAGTGCCTCAAAGGTAAGAAACCAGGTAACATTTTGTGAATTACCTGGCGGGGGATGGGGGTCAGGGGGGAGCTCACTGGGGCTGGATATGAAGCGGGTGTCTCTGAGGAGGGGCGCATAGGGGCACCTACACCGGAGAAGCACAAGCAGGAAGCCAAGCAGGAAGATCCGGGGAAAGTACCAGGTAGAAGGAACGGTGGTAACCTGGGCCTGAGGGAGGATGAGCTGGATGTGTTCAAGATCCAGGGCCAAGAGCAGGGGGGCAGGGACGCCTAGGGGTGAAGTGAGGCTGGAGGTGCTGCCAGGGCCTCAGCTCTTGGTGTCTCAGCCTCTTCATCTTCCTCCAAGCGCCATGGGGTGGTGGCAGAGGGGATGACCTGGTGCACTTTGGGAAGTGCATCGAGGTGAGCAGTGAGGGCGGCACGTTCGGGGCTGTGCAGAGGCTGAGATGAGAGACACAGTGCCTCTGACCTGGGTGGGAGCCATGGGGGATGGACAAAACTGGGGAGATGCCCTGGCTGGTGTGGTTCAGTGGATTGAGTGCTGGCCTCCGAACCTAAAGTTTGCCGGTTCGATTCCCAGTCAGGATACATGCTTGGGTTGCAGGCCAGGTCCCCAGTAGGGGGCCTGCAAGAGGCAACCGATTGATGTTTCTCTCATACATCAATGTTTCTCTCCCTCCCTTTCTCCTCCCCTTCCCCTCTCTCTAAAAATAAATAAAAATCTTAAAAAAAAAAGATCCGTTTTTCATTTTTTAAAAGTTGGAGAAAGATTGGGGGTTTCAACAGCCAAGATTCATGGAAAGATCCATTGTGGAGGACGAGGGAAAAGGAGAAGTCCAGGATGGGTGGGAGGAATGACCTTCCTTGCAGCAGGAGGGACTAGAGAGAACCAGGCCCCACTGGGAGTGGGACGGAGCCCCTAGAGGAGATCAGAACAGGCAGGAAATCTGGATGAGGCTGGCAGAGGAACGGTGTTTGAGCCCATGGGCCTGGATTAGATCAGTCAAGAGAGATCAGACTAGAGAGGTAGGCAGGCACCTTTTGGCCACCCACACCGAGTCTTGGATGAGGAGGACGAACCAATGAAGGAGACTGAGGGGCCGTCCCAGAGAGGGGAGGAAAGCTGGGAGGCACCGTGTCCATGAGGGGAACCGTCCAGGGAGCCGTTAGCCACAAGAGGCAGCCAGACGAGGACTGCACGGGCCACAGCTCAAGACCAGCCGAGCCTGGATGGAAGCTGCGCCCTGGGTCAAACCCAGCTGCATGGACATGATTTCAGTCTGCTGGGCCCTGGCTCAGCTTCTAAAGAAAGGGATGTTGTTCCTTATTTATTGCAAAGTGGACAGACCTGGCAGACACCACGGTAACCAGGTGATCCAGGTTAACATTGCTGGCATGAAGTGCCATCACGTGCCTCCTGAAAGGGGACCAGGGAACACCTGTAGGGTGTTTCTGCCGGGCCACAGCCTGGATCCAGTAAGGGGACAACACGAGGCAAACCCAAACTAAGGGACATTCCACCGAACAACTGGCCCGTACTCTTTCTTTCTTTCTAATTTTATTTTATTTTACATTTAGAGAGAGGGGAAGGGAAGGAGAGAGGGAGAGAAATACCAGTGTATGAGAGAGAACATAGATCTTTTGCCCCTCGCACGCCCCCCACTGGGGACCCAGGTCCCACTGGGGACTGGCCCACAACCCAGGCATGTGCCCTTACTGGGAATTGAACTGGTGACCTTTTGGTTCACAGGTCGGCGCTCCATCCACTGAGCCTCACCAGCCAGGGCTGGCCTGGACTCTTTAAACATGTCAAAGTTCACAAGAGACAAACACCAAAAAAACTAGGTTCAAAGAGACTAAAGAGACTGAACATGGAAATGCAGGTGTGATCCTGGACTGGCCCTTGGACTTCTGTTCAACAAAGGCCATTAGGGAGACGCCTGACAAATTTTAAGTAGGTCTGTGTCAATGTTAAGTTCCTGAACGCTGTGCTGTGGTTATCTCAGAGCACGTCTTCATTCTCAGAAAAAAACACGTCGTACGTAGAGGGTTAAGGGCGTCGTGCCTGCAGCTCACACCCCAGTGGGTCAGGGAGAAACAGACAATGAAACAGACATGGCAGGTACCAGTACTGGGCATTTGCGTAAGGGGTGTAAGAGGGTTTTTTGTACTGCTTTTGTAACTTCTCTGTAAGTCTGAAATGATTTCAAAATGAGAAGTGAAAAAGGCCATATCCCTAGCAGACACGGATGGAGGAGACGACCATGGGGAGCAGTACTTGCTCACCATAGGTGCCAGTGTGTCTGCTAGGTGCTCGAGGCTGGAAACATTGACTTTCACTCCTTGCATACTGCCCAATGAACGGCAGGCGTTACCCTGTGAGCCCCTTCACAGCTCGGCCAGTGGCTGGCCCAAGCCTCTGAGCTCTGCTCCGATCACCTGCCCACCGGGAGGGAAAGCCTTCCCCGGCCGAGCAGCTGGGAGCAGGCAGGCCCTGGCGGTCAATGGCACCCACACCAAAGAGCAAATCTCGCCTTCATCCTGGCTCCCAGATGCCTGCTCTGCACAGGGCTGCAGGCGGGATCTGCAGGGCAAGGACAGAGAAGAGTGATCCCAAACTACTTCATCGGGCGAAGACAAGAAAAGGCAAATGGGTCCTTCAGGGCAACACAGCAACAGAACTGTAAACACAAGTGGCTAATATACCATTAACAGGTTCGCTTCATCGGAAATGATCATAGTCAAAAGAGAACAGTGAGGTGCGACTTTTGCCTCTTAAATTAGCATGAGTGCTGGAAACAATCAAGCTCTGTGCAGGTAAGCCCTGCCAGAGACAGACCCAGAAGGTGCTGTCTGGATATCAGCTCTCCGGAACGCCTTTGCAAAACCTATCAAGGGCCTATAAGACATTTATACCCCTGGGACTGGTCATTAACATTTTGGAAATCCAACCCAAGGAAATATGCTAAAATGGGACCTCATGTCCCTTGCTGAGGGAAGAAAGCTGCCCTGGACTTGTGACCTGAGCAATCTAGGCCCTGGAGTGCAGGGTGAGAGGAGGGGAAAGGTCAGGGCCCTTGGGCTGAGGTCAGGCAGCAGGGAAAGTGGGGGAGAGGGCAGCCCAGCTTGAGGTTAGAGCCAGCAGGCCTGGGGCTGCCCCCAGCTCTGCCTTCCCCTCTGTGAGATCTGGGCATCTGAGGCCTCAGCTCCTCTGTAAAATCAGGCACTGCCACCCCCAGCCTTGACGGGTTGTCCTGGGGATCACTGAGCCGTAAGCCCCGAGCTGCTCTCTCTCCTCCCACCAGCCTTTCCTCCCAGATGAACACAGGGGCGAGCGGGAACCCCTGCCCCCCGCGCTCCCACACTCAGACTCATGGCCCACAGCACTGCTTATTCCCCGCCTGCCCAGAGCAGGGGACTGGGTGGGCCTCCTGGGACCAGGGGCGAGTACACGCGGCTCCTGTGTACGCAGATAGCAGACCGCACCCGCTGGAGACCCGCACCTGACTTGGGCACCAGGAGGCGCGGGGCTGTGCCCTCCCCAGATCACTCACCCCTCACCAGCCAGGAGCCCAGAACTGTTTCCACCAAGGCAGGCTGCAGGCAGCCGGCTGCTCCGCCTGATGTCACTGGCCCCAGAACACAAAGTTCTCGGGCACCAGACCGCTGGAGGCGTGGGCAGTGGCCAAGGCTGAAATCAGGGGAAGGGGGTGCAGTAGTGGGGCAACTTCCAGCCTCCTCCCACTCTGGGGCCCAGAAGGACAGGCAGGGAGGTTGGCTCGCACAGGCAGCAGGGGGTCCCCGGCAGGACGGCAGGGAAAGGAAAGGGACAGTAGACTCCGTGCTGCCAGAGGTTAAAGGTGCAGAAACATGAGCCGGCAGGCAGAGTGAGCTCTGAAGAGGCTGGTCCCGAGGTGCTCCTGCGGATGCCCGTGGGCAAGAGTCACACCGCTCCTCAGAGCCTGCACAGCCCTGCGACTCAGTTCATGGCTCAGTCACAAGCGACGAGCCCCCCGCCACACCCCCATGGCAGGCTTGGGACCTGAGGACACAAAAATGAATAAAAACATGGCCTTGTTCCAGAGCGCCTCTGCCCTTCTCAGGACTTGAGCCCAGTGCCCAGTCTTGGTTAGCCCAGCGCCCAGTCTTTCCCTCGCCAAACCCCACTTCCCTCCCAGACCTGCAACCAGACAGGCTGGCCGCCTGGTGCTTCCTCAGGCCTTTCCAGAAGCAACGTCGGCTGGGGGAAGCCTGCAGGACAGGTGTGGCCACCTCACAGGGCCCTCTCCTCCAGGAAGCGGGACCATCGTGGGCCTTTGTGGGCCATGTGTCTGTTGATTTTGGGGTGGACCAAAGGGAGGAGACTCCGATTATTCCCCAACTCTCATCCCACCCCCCTGCGCAGCAATTGGGGTGTCAGAGGCAGCAAGCCATTTGGTTGGAGGCACCTGGTAAGACCCACTGGAGAAGCAGTGCACCTGAGGTGGGAGCTGAGGCCTCCGGGCACCAACTCCTGCCCCAACCCAGCCCTGGCACCCTAGAGTGATGTGAGTGCCAGCATCTCCTCAGTGGCACTTCCCCAGAAAGGGCCTTCGGAGGGTGGCCTTCCCTCGGGCATCATTCTGGTGGCAGCCCTGTCCCCCTCACATGGGTTGAAGGCAGGCAGTGGCGTGGTCGGGGACAAGGGGAGGTGTGGGCAGGTGGCAAGGCTCCTGCCAGGGGCCACGCTGTGCCCTGCTTTTGCGTTTTTGATTGGTGGGTGATAGCCAGGAAGTCTTCAAGGTCACTGGCAAATCCTCCTTACAGTCTGTGATGGCCTTGTTCAACCACACCGGGCACCAGGAAACCCCCTGTGCTCTGCTGCATCAGCTGGTCCCTCTGGGGCAGCTGCAGCCCCTAGGCAGGGGCTCCGCACCCTCGCCGTGGCTGCGTCTCCCCACAGGAAAGGCTGCCAGGCGCAGCAGGCCTCTGGTGACCTGCCTGTGTCACTTCTACGTCCAACACTCCCCCGGCTCCGCCCACGTGGCCAGCTGGTGCCAGCAGGTGACACGCTTCCCCAGGCGCTGGGCTCCACAGGCGCTGGACATCCCCACCCACTGGATGTGCGGCAAGAACTAGCTCAGGGAGCCTGTCACTCCCTGGTGCGGACAGCGGGCTGGCTGTGATGGGATTGAGTAGCGCCCAAGGTCACCCAGCAGGGCCAGAGTTTGGAGCCTAAGGCCTGTCTCCGGAGCAGGAGCTCTGCCCGGCAGGACACAGGGAGTCATCACCCAGCTGGAGGAGGACATGGTGGCTTTCCTCGGAAGCAGGGTGTGACGGGCACTTGGACACCAAAGACTCTGCTCCTGATAAAACTACGTCACTGACTGAACTCCGGCAGGGCCACCGCTGCCCTCCGCCCATCCCCGCAGGGAGCAAGCGGGCTGACAGGGCCAGCGGTCGAGTGGCCTTGCCATGCAGTTTCAGTTTGTCCAGTCAGTCGCCCAAACGGCACTAGAAATCCCGCCACTTCAGACCTGAACTGCCTCCCAGGCGGCCTCTGACAGCCGCTGCCGGGCCACCACCGTCTAAGTCTGGGTCCAGATGGCACGGCCACTGTGTTCAGGGGGGACGTGGCGCTTGGCCAGCACAGCCTCACGGGAACAGGGCAGGGCGACCACCTGAATGGCCTGGGGATGTTCCTCTGAGGGTTTGTACCGCTTCTACCCTACACATCCTTGTTCTTCACACAGCATCTCCATCAGCCTCAGAAGGCAGCTGCGGGCAGGGGCGCAGAGGAGGGAAGGTGGGGCTCAGCTTCAGGGGAGGCTGGCCCGTGGTCAGTTTTGGAGCCCACAGTCTGGATGGAGCCGCTCGGCGCACACACCTCAGAGGTATGTTGGAGAGCAGCCAGAGGGGGCGAGAAGGGAGAGCAGGTCAGAAACAGGCCCCAGGAATCTCCAGATTAACCAATAAGGCTCCTCTACTTCTACTTCCTACCACCCCCAGCAGCACCAGCACCCCACCAGGCTCTGTCCCGGTCCCCAGCGGCCTCAGCAGCAGCCAGCAAAAGCAGGTCAGAACCAGAAAGAAAGGCTTCCTGGCAGAGACTTCGTGCCGCGGCAGAAGTGAGCCTCTGATGGACGGGGCTGCTCTCTCTCCCTCTAGAGTCCCTTCCTCCCAGGCAGCTCTGCACTGTCCTAACCGAGCCCAACAGGGCCCCCCAGGGCTGGCAGCCAACGGGGATGGGTAAAGGGAAAGACTGCCTGACCGTCGGGCTGTGACCGCAGATACCAGAGCACCCAGAGAGGACAGACTAAGGCTGAGACTTCCGGGTGGGGGAGCTGAAGGGGGGCACAGAGACAGTGAAGGTGGCGGACGAAGAAGGAAGAAAGGAGAACAAGAACGCCAAAGGCAGGAAACAAGTAGAACAGCACACGGGCCTGGCACAGCACGGCCCAGCGGATCCTGCCCTGAGAGGACCGCAGTGGTTCAGCACCGCGCTGGCGTGGCTCCTCATCACCCCGGCAACCCTGGATTTAAGGCAGCAGGGGGAGAGTAGAGGCTGGAACGGTGACAACGGGGACAATTAGCACTGTGTGGGCCCTGGGGATTTGTGGACTGGGGGGTAGGAGGCTGTGAGAAAGGAGGTGAGTTAGGGGTATCAGAGCCTGCAGGGGAATGACAGGGAAGTACAGAGACAAGTAGAGGGCTGCCTGGCATGTCAGTGGCTGCCAGGTCCCAGCCTCCTTAGAGGGCAGGAAGACTTTCAGGGCCAACACTGCCCCCTGGTGCAAAAGGAGTGCTACTGCCGACCCACACGCACCTGCCCAGGTGCCTGACCCACAGTGGGAAGGCCACGTGCCCTAGTTTCTCCACATCCTTTCACAGTCACTCAGGGAGGCCTTCCTGGCCACCTCCGCTGCCCTGGCTGGCTCGGATGTCCTCCCTGGGGCAGCCATTTCAGCACTTTTCAGTTCTGTCATTGTCCTTGCCCCACCCCACTGCCCTCCTGCTTAGGAGGGCTCCCCTTGAGGCCATGTCTATGTCCTCAGGAAAGAGCACTTCCTGTTAAACAACCCATCTCAACAGGACACTGTGAGGACCCTGAGGACAGGACCCTCCATCTATTTTGCTCCCCCGTGTCTCCCTAGCACTCTGTGCAGTGCCTGACACTGAACTAAATGTCTGGGGAATGAGCAAATACATAAATGAGCGGATGGATGGAGGGGTAGCTGGCTGGATGGACAGATGGACGGGTTCTCCAGGTCCCACAATGAATTTGCAGCGTAGTGTGAGTCCAGGAGTATGACAAAGCTCTTAGACAAAGATGAATAAGGTGTGGCCCTGCTAGGAACCGCACACACGAGCCAGCAGGACACACGAGTGTCCCTCACACACAGATCAGAGCCCGAAGTGTTGACACAGAAAGTCAAACGGGCAAGATCAGCAAAAAGGACTGCGAAGAGACTGAGCTTGGGAACCAGGAAGGCCTGTCGGGGCTGAGTGACAGACACTAAAGATTCCCCTTCAACCATGGCTGGACAATGCTGTGGCACCAATGCAGCACTGCAGCCAGGAAGCTGGACACCTCTGCAGGTGGTCCAGAAAGCTCCCTGGCCCCTTCGCGGTCCACAGCCCCAGCTGAAGGGTCGCATAGGACCCCCACTGGCTTACTCAGTTCACCACTGTTCCAAGGTGGCAGGAAGTGGGTGCCAGCGTATGGACTGAACCGTGTTCCCCAAAGAGACATGTGGGAGTCCCACCCCCAAGACCTGAGTGTGACCTCAGTTGGAAATAGGGTCTTTCTAGAGGTAATCAGTGAAAATGAGGTCACTAGGCTGGGCCCTCATCCAATATGCATGGTGTCCTCAGAAACGAGAAGTTTGGACACAGAGGCAGATGCACACGGAGGGGAGGCAATGCAAAGACAAGGAGGAGGAGGCCATGTGCCAGGGAGACACATCTGCAAGTCAAGGAACGCCAAGGATTGCTGGAAAACACTAGAACTAGGGGAGAGAGAGAAGGGTCCTCCCCTAGAGCTGTCAGAAGGCACACGGCCCTGCCAACACCTTGACTTTGGACTTCTGGCCTTCAGGCTGTGAGACAACAAACCTCTGTGCGGTCAGCCCTCCTGGGTTGGCACTTTGCTATGGCAGCCTCAGGAAACAAACAGACTTCCCCACCAGAACTCACAGAGACCCTAAAAGCAGGCGCAGGGGGGCGCAGGCCTAAAAACGTCCCTTTCTCTCATCTGCTCATCCTCATGCAGGGCTCAGCGGGGGCCTCCAGAGCAGGATGGAGCTATATGGGATGGTGACCAGCGCACCCTCCAGGCTAGGGAAGGCTGGGCAGTTGGCAGCAAACACCAGCACGTGCCAGAGCCAGCCGGTGGGTGCACGGAGAGCTCAGCAGGAAGACTTCATGGAAAAAAGGCCAAGGCAGAGGGAGGGAGGGAGGCGGCTCTGACGTGGTGACAAGGAGCAGAGAGCCTGGCGAAGCCCACCGAGGCCGGAGGCCGGGGCAGACACCCAGCCTTTAGGGCGGGAGCTTGCGTGCACAGCAAGGGGCATGGACTGCACCCAAAGCGTCAGGGCATGGGGCCAGAGAAGCAGGGCAGGGGGAAGAGATCTGCAGTCTGGAGCAACCACTCTGGCCGTTCTGAGGAAGCTGGGTTTGAGGAGGAAAGATGAGACAGAGGATGAACAAGAAAGAGGTTCTAATGTAAGCAACAGATAATGAGAACTGAGTGAAGAAACACACCAGAGGTAATATCGGCAGCACCTGTTAGGTGACAGGTAAAGAGGCCACAGGTGAGGATGACTCTGGGCTCCTGTTTTAAGGGAAGGGGTGAACGCCAAGTTAAAGAACACAGAGGTGGATGTGGATGAGAGTGGATGTAGCGAGCTCAGCTTTGACTCTGATGAGCTTGAGTTAACTTCGAGCCGTCCACCTGGGAAGGGCAGCGGGCAGCGGGCAGCGGGAGTGTGAGTGTGATGTGGAGGGAGACTGGGGAGTTGCCTCCAGCCTGCTTGGGAGAGGAGGGCAGGAGGGGAGGACGGGACAGCAAAAAACATCACCAACCTGGGGGAGCAGAGGGACACCCAGGGACCCTCCAGGGCAGTGGGAATGCCGCCATGAAAGCCAAGAGTTTGAGCAATGACCGGCGTCCACAGCAGCAGAGCTCTGGCACGGAAGAAAACAGCAGCCGCCGATTTGCAGCGGGGGGCTCACGGGCGGCTTCAGCGGGGGCTCCAGGGGGGCAGAAATGAACCCTGAGGACGGGAGTGAGAGGTCAGGAAGCGTCTGCCGCAAACTCCCCGAAGTTTGGACAAGGACTTTCAGATATTCAGGTAAGAAGAGAAGGGCAGATGAGCTAGAGTATATTGGGACCAAGGGACGCTTTTTTTTTTTTAATTAAACGGCTGAAAAATACAGACAATACATCTGGCAATATAAGACCCAGAACCGGAATAAGCTGATGTCACTTCAGTAAGTTGATAGATTTGCTTCACATTTCATGGTAAGAACTAGACCTGGTGAAATGCAGCAGATCAAACACAGGGTTCATTTCTACCCCTCTCCCGCTCCCGAAATCCCTCTAAAATGTCAGTAAGAGGACTTTTTTTTTAAAGAGCACAAACCCAGGCACCCAGCGAGCTGTCGGTAGAGCAGGAGACTCTGAAAGAGCGCAAGCCCCCGAGGACAAAGAATGGGAGAGCCGACGGCAGCAGACGAGCGGTCAAGAAACCGGACGACGGGCAGTGGGTGGACCGTGTCAGCCACGAGGGATGGAGACTGTGCAGGCAAATTTGAGCTACAGGCTCCTGGGAAGTGCAGAACTTGGTGGGTGCCTCAGAAGGCGGGGCTGCAAACAGAAGGCTGATGACAGTCTGAGGGGGAGTCCCAGACCCGCCCCCCACCACGCGCAGCCAGGGAACCCGCCCACCCCCAGCAGAACAGGAATGGCAAACACCCATGGCCCCTGCACACTCTTCTGTAGTCACCCGCAGGACCCTCCCAACAACCCCTGAACAAGCGCACCTGCGTGCCCAGGCCCAGGCCTGCGGAGGCTGAGACCCAAGCAGGACAGAAGTAGTCACGTGTCCAAGGGCACGCTGCTAGGGGGTGTCAGAGCCAGTGCCCCAGGCACTGGTACCTCACAGAGGAGGCCAGATCCCCAGAGAGGCCGCACCCAGCCGTGCGGCCCAGGCCAGGCAGACAGAAAACAGGGAGTTGTGGGAGGTCTACAGGTGGACGGTGAGACTGCAGACCCCCAGCTTCCCCACAGTGGCCCCCAGACAGCACGCTGAGGGTTCATCTCCAAGAAACACCAGCCCGAGACTGAACCCCCGTGGCTCCTGACGTTCAGTGGGTGCTGGAAGACAGGGGCAGCTGGCGGTCACCTCTCCCAAGGTAAGGACGCCATGCCCAGGCGCTCCCATTGGCTCAGATGCCAGTCTCCCAGGTGAACAGACAGCCCCAATCACCAGCTATTTGAGGAAATCACCAAAAAATTCACCGAAACAAATTAGGAATTAAGACAAGGGAACTCTGAGGAGGAAAGTAGTATAGAGAACAGATACTTAGAAAAAGCTAGAATTAATCTCACCAGAGAAGAGAAACTATTGCATTGAGAGGCGGCAGCTATTTTAAAAAGGCAACAAGAAAGAGCTCTAAGAAATTAAAAATAGAGTCGAAGACATTTCAAAACATAATAAATAGAAGAATTAGAAGACAGTCGAGGACATCCCTCACAAAGCACAGCAACGAGCCTGGCGCACGGCAAACAGGAGAGAAGGTTCAGAAAAGCGAGACTGAGGCCAGGGAGCCCAGTGCCCAGCCTCCGGGAGTCCCCTGGGGGCGGGGGGTGGGGGGGACAGGGGAGAATTATCCAGAACGTTTCCTGGAGCTGAAAGGCATGCTCTTCAGGTTGAACGGGCTCTCTGAGGTTCCAGCACGATGCCCCAAGTCCCGCCTGGAAATGGGACCCAGGGGAGCCCGTGGGCTTCCCGTATTCATTTCCTGGGACTCCCATAAGGAAGCACCACGGACTGGGGGGCTTAAAACAACAGAAATGTGCCCTGTTTTAGTGTTGGAGGGAGGGGTTCAGCGTGCTTCACTGGGCTGAAATTGGGGTGCTGGCGGGGCCCTGCTCCCTCGAGAGGCTCCAGGGGAGTGTCCTTCCTCACCCCCCCAGCTCCTGGTGGCTGCATCACTCCAGTCCGTCTGCGCACAGCCTTCTCTGCAGCGTGTGTCGAATCTGCTGCCTCGCTCCCCTGAGGACATGGTGAAGGCATCTAGAGCTCCCCGGACAGTCCAGGGTCATCTCCCCGTGTCAAGGTCCTTAACGTCTCACATCTGCAAAGGCCCGATTTCCTCGTAAGGTGACATGCGCAGGCCCCAGGGACGAGGCCCTGAATATTTTGGGGGGCCATCACTCAGGCTACTACACTTGCGAAGAGAATGAGAACAAGGCGCTCACATCACAGTCTTCCACTGAGCCAGGAGCTCCTTCTAAGGGCAAATGCTCTCCGACCTGCAGTCCCCCATCCGGTGAGACTGCCGACCACGTGCAGGGGCAAAATAAAGATATTTCGGACGTGCCTGGCCCACACGCCCGTTTCCCCGGGAGGCTCCGGGGGGGGGCACTAACACACAAGGGGATAAATGAACCTAGACTGAGGAAGACTCGGGGTGCAGGGACCTGGGGGGCCGGCACAGAAGGAAGTAAGGGGAAGGATCCACAGTGTGACGGTGAGGGAGGCCCCCGCGCTGCCTGTCCAGCGGCCTGGAGGACCACGACACAACAGCGGAGGCCAGAAAGCTCCCGGGGTGGGGGCTTCCCCAGGGGAAGACGGGGAGGTGTAAACAAACAAGAAAGCCTGGATTACCAAAGCCTCTGAAACGACAGAGAGGCCACGGCAGTTTACAAAGTGCCTGGCGATAAAGGGATGGGGCACATAGTAACTCCCAGAAACTGAGAAGTTCTACTAGAAAATGTTACCATGTATACACTCGGTATTCTCAAGTGTGAACGTTAACTTGATTTCAATAATGTAAAAATCGAAAATGTGCTTCCATGCAAATGGTTACCTAGCCATGCTGAGGGGACCAGGGACCGCGGGTACACATCTAGGGGCTGGCTGGGAGCAGGTAAAAGGGGGCTACACCTTCCATAGGAGGAGGTCCATAAACTCAGATGCTATCTGGACACAGGAGGGGAAGCGGCTGGCAGTTAAAGGGGCTGTCTCGCCGGAGACGGCCAGGGAGGCTGCGTGGGGCTGGGACAGAGGAGGTTTTTGTAAGCCTCGTGGCACGATTCGACTTTCCGAAGTGTCCACATGGACTTCTTTGATAAAGTAACAGTTAAAGTTAACAAGAGGAAAAGCACGCCCCACAGACAGCTGTGTTTCCCATTCTTTCCCAGCCCCCAGGGGCTGCCGACTCCAGGGCCGCTGGGTGTGCTTCCCCGGTGGACTTCACACTGGTTAGACATATGGGCACCCAGAACAACATGCTCGTGTTTTAATTTTTCCATAAATAATTTACGGTCATTTTTAACTTGCTTTTTTCACCCAATATAATATGTGGAATCTATTCACATTGGTGCAAGTAGATCAGCTCGTTAGCTTCAATGGCTGTGTAACGATGTTGAGTATACAGCTTCTCCACGCCCGAAGGAGAGACCAACCAGTTGTTTCTCGATTTTAACCAGTAAGGACTGTGACGCACAGACGGGCAAACGATCGCTGCTGAAACTGGGCGACGGGAACACTCACTGTCCTATTCGCTCCATTCTTATGCATGTTTGAAAACAGTCATGCTAAAAAGTCAATTAAAACGTTAAAAAGGAATAACCTTGGCCCCGTATATAAAATACACAAGAGCCCCTCTAAGGTCTATATACCTAGAACTGGAACGGCTCCATCGGGCGCCAGACACGCTTTACATGTTAGCGCCGCCGTACAGCCCCCAAGGACTCATGGTTTCCGCAGCCACTGGAAGGGTAACTGATTTGCTGTTTCCCCACATCTCTGCCAGCTCTTCCACTGTCAGACTTCGATTTCTGTCAATCTCATGGGCATACAATAGTATTTTGTTTTAATTTTCGTTTCCCTGCCTAGCAGTAAAATCGGATATTTTCTCATGATTGTGGAGATAATTTTAGGTTTTCTCTTTGATGAATTGCCTCTTCACATCATTTGCTCCTTTTTCTGCTGGGCGGGTTGTCATTTTCTTCCTGAGTTATCTAAGTTTTTTTTGGTTTGTTTTTTTAAATCCTCACCCAAGGACAGGCTATTGCTTTTAGAGAGAGGGGAAGAGAGGGAGAACAAGAGGGAGAGAAACATTGATGTGAGAGAAACACCAATCAGTTGCCTCTTGTACATGCCCCGATTGAACCCGAAACCTAGGCATGTGCCCTGACTGGGAATCAAACCCATGACCTCTTGGTTTATAGGAACAATGCTCCAACCAACTGAGCCACACCAGCCAGGGCTATCCTAAGTCTTTATGTATTATAAACATGACTCTATTCTTCATTACACAGGCGGCAGACATGAGAAAATGACTAGCAAGTTAGAGGAAGAAGAACGGGAAAGAAGAGGGTTGCAGAAGTAGAGGCAGGAGTGCAGACCCTGGAGCGAGCAGGGGAGGCAGGCTCTGAGGCTCAGGTCAGAGACTGGCCTTGAATGGGATGGAGCGCCCCACCCCCACCCCCAAGACCAAAGCGCCTACATGTTCTGGAACAGCCCCAATGTGCGATATCCCAGTATCTGGCCACAGGCAGCTACAAGGATATGGCCGGTTAGGTGTCACCCAATAAGGCGTCACCAAATGCACAGACTTGGTCAAGGTCTGAAACGACCAGTGGCTTTTGCACTGTGGCTCTCCAGGCCGAGAAACCCAGATGGCGTGTTCCAGGAGGCACAGCTGCAGAAGCAGCTGCCCAAGGAGACAGATCTGCAGATGGCAGGGCTTTCTGTTCACGTACAAGCGCCTTGTCAGCCACCGCTGCTCCAAGCGCTGGGAATGATGAGTTCACGTGGCACCAGAGATGGCTGAGATTCAACTTGAAGGGAAACGTCTGGCCAGTCAGCTCAGCAAAAGATACCAATCAGAAAAAGCAGCAGCATTTCCCTCTGAGGGTGTTTTCAAAGAATTTCGGTTTCTGAATGAGTTAGTTTAGGTCAAGAGATTCTTCCGAAAGAGCAAAGTGTGAAACTGATGGTATAAGATTTCTGAAGTTTCTGTTGCGATGACCTGTCCTTGGGGAATGGGAAGCAAGGCAGTTTTCTACCTGTTCCTACAAGACGCTGCTTTAATATTCTGTCTTTACAGAAAAATGCAAGTTAGACATCCTTGGAGTTTAGATATTAAGTATGTTTTACTTTAAAATGTCCCATGGGTCCTGGCTGGGTAGCTTAGTTGGTTAGAGCGCCGTCCTGATACGCCAAGGTTACAGGTTTGACCCTCAGTCAGGGCGCATAAAGGAACCAAGCAAAGAACACATAACCAAGCAAACTGATCTCTCTCTCTCTCTCTCTCATAAATAGATAAAATAAACGTGCCACGGGTCAGAGATTTGGAGCCCTCGGCGCAACCTGGCAGAAAAACGTTAGCAGCGAGACCTGTCACTTCGGTCCCTCCCAAACCGCCGGCTCTCATTGTCAGCCAAGATAAAGCCATCGAGCTGAGGGCTGCAAGTTTTAGTGAATTAAAATGCAAACCGTTCAGTTAAATTCTGAATTTCAGGTAAACAATATTTGGGGCATACTGATACTATAAAATTATTTGTTGTTTATCTAAAATTAAAATTGAACTAGGCATGCTGCATATTATCTGGCAACCTCAGTGAGCCAGCAGTGCCTGCCGACGCTCTGACCGGGTCTTAGGAGAAAGGAAACACGTGAAGAGAATTCCCCACTGCTGACATAACACTGCCGGGGCCGACACGGAGACACTGGGGTCCAGCTGCGTGGGTTCCGATCAGGGCTCCGCCAAGCAGCCTCCCCAGCTCCGGGCAAGTCACTTAACTTCTAGGCCTCAATTTCTTTACCTGCCAATCAGGGATGTTGACAGTAACTGCGCACAGAGTTGTCACAAAGATCACATGAGTTCATGCATGGGGAGTGCCCAGAACAGGGGCTGCCACAGGACCAGCCTTTACTATAAACGTCAGTTTTCAGGGTCAGCGCTGGGGCGCTGAACACTGGGGACTGGACCTGCTTCCTATGGGCAGGGGCAGGGGCCGGGGCCGGGGCCCAAGCGGGCCCTGTTCTGTAGCGCAGCACGACCTGGACAGCTGACTTGATCAGACAGACAACCTAAGAAACGGGTCCCCAGCCCAGCGGTGCCAGGTCAGCAAGCATCCCCCTTCCCCACCTCGGTGAGCCACACACACCGCATACCAGGAACAGCTCACCCGCACTGGCTCACTGGATTCCGCCTCGCTCTGACTCCCTGCCCAGAGACATCCCGTTGGCAGCCTGCAGTCGGCCACCCTGGGCAAAAGCACACCACAGAAATTGGCAAATGCTGCAATCGGGGGCCCTTTCCTCACCTCCCCGAGAGCCATTCCTGAAAAATCACCCAGACAGACAAATATGCCACCTTGGCCCAGAGACCGGCAGTAAGGGGGGCTGGGTGAGCGGTGTCCTCTCCATTTTCCCTTTCGGCTTAGGGAACCCAAATAAAGAGGCCTCTGTTTCTTTTGTAAGGGCCTGGAGTACAGAGTGCTTAATTCAGTCAAAACAAGAGGATGAACTAAGGAAGAAATGCATGGAGCCGTCTCTCCATGTCTTAGGGCAGTTCAGAAGCCTTTCTGCAACACTAAATAACCTGTAAGAATATCAAAATGAAAAATTTTTAATAATCTCAACAACATGAAAATTATTCTTTGTTTTTAAGGCACTGATTTATATTGTTTCTTAATGCCTTTTCTCTTCCTCCCTCTTTTCTTCCTTTCATCTTTTTGGAATTTTTAACTTTTTTTTTTTTCAATTACATTTGACAGTCAACTGGAAGGAAACCTTCACCTTCTGCCCACTCCATGCCCAGGCACCTTCCAGATCGCTTCATTCACACTGCAGCCGTGTGGGGATCAACCTTCGTTTTACTAATGGAAAAATCAGGCTCAAAGGACCTACAGGGAGCAGCCCCCGCAAGAATCAGCAAGGCTGGCCAACTCCAGAGCCCGTTTTTTCACAAGAGTACCTGGCATGGTACCTGGTTCACAGCAGGGTCCCAAAAATGTTTCGCTGAGCCAAATACAGCTGAGTTGGAGTGAAGATTTTCTACCTAAGCCGGGGTCTCCCCATGCGCTGAGACCCAGAAAAAGAGGCCATGGGTGCACTGTGCCTAGCTAGGGCGCCAGGGCCGGCAGTCACAAAACACTAAGTAAGTTGTCTTGCTAAGTCAGTCTTTTAGCTTACCGGATTACTCCCGGGGAGGGGGCGGTGGGAGGGGTGGGGGGCGGTGTGTGTGTGTGTGTGTTTGTGTATGCCTTAATCGAGATATAACCCATACAGTCAGTACAGTTACATCCCCTCCTGAATCTCAAATGCGTAAAAGAACCTGCAAACTGTTATTCTCTGGAGCATTTGAGATCTGGCTCCCTGGCACATGTCACCAGTTTGGCTCAGATAAACTCATAAACATTCTCTACAGGTTTGGACATTTCTTACACCGACACGGCTTTTTGGCTATGGTGAACAATGCTGTTATGAACACTCGTGTAAAAGTCTTCAGGTGGTCGTGTGTTTTCACTCCTCGCGCGTGTTCGTTCAGGAGTGACACTGCTGGGTCATCCGGTCACTCCGTGTTTAACGGCGCGAGGAACTGGCGGGCTGTCCCTGCCTGTCCCACCAGCACTCACGTCTCTCCGATCAGCCGGTCGCGTGGCTACAAAGTGGCATCTCGCTGTCGTTTTGATTTACATTTCCCTGATGGCTAATGGCATTGAGCGTATTTTCCTGTGCTCACCGACCATTCGTTTATCTTCTTTGGAGAAATATCTATTCAGATCTTTTACCCATTTTTAAATTGGATTGTTATGATTGTTTTCTAAATCCTCACCCGAGGCTGTGTTTATTGATTTTAGAGAAAGACGGAAGAGAGAGGGAGAGAGAGAGAGAAACATAGATCAGTTGCCTCCCACACACACCATACCCAGGGAGCTGGCCCACAACCCAGGCATTGTGCCCTGACTGGGGATCGAACCAGCGACCTCTCTCTCTGCTGGACATCGCCCTGACTGAGCTGCGCTAGTCGGGGCCCATTATGTAACCGTCTTGATTGCCGTAGCTTTGTAGTATGTTTTGAAATCGCGAAGTGTGAGTTCTCCAACTGTGTTCTTTTCCAAGATTCTTTCGGCTCCCTCGCATTTATTTCCATATAAATTTTAGAACCATCTTGTCAATTTCTGGAAATAAAGGCAACTGGGATTGGGATAGGGATTGCATTGAATCTGTAGACCACATTGGGGAGTACTGCCATTTAACAACATTAAGTCTTCTCCCCCTGACTGGTGTGGCTCCGTGGGTTGGGTGTTGTCCCACGACCGAGGAGTCACTGGTTCATTTCCGGATCAGGGCACATGCCTGGGTTGTGGGCCAGGTCCTCAGTTGGGGGCGTGCAAAAGGCAGCCAATAGATGTTACTCTTGCACATCAATGTTTCTCTTCCTCTCTTCCCCTCTCTCAAAAAATAAATAAAATCTTTAAAAATATATATTAAGTCTTCTGACCCACAAACGTAGGGATTCCATTTGTTTGGGCCTTCTTTAATCTTTTTCCAGCAGTTTTATAGCTTTCAGAGCATAAGTTTTACACTCCTTTGGTTAAATTTATTTCTAAGTATTCTTCCTGATGCTGTTGTAAATATAATTGTTTTCATTTTCAGTTTGTTCCACCACTGCTACTATATAGGAGTACAATTGATTTTTGTAAATTGATATTTGTCCTGCAACCTTGCCAAACTCCCTGATTAGCTCTAATAGATTTTTAGTGAATTCCTTAGCTTTTCCTATATAAGACCATGTCTGCTGCGAATAAACATACTTTTACTTCTTGCTTTCCAATCTGTATTCCTTTCACTTCATTGTCTCCCTTAACTGCCCTAGATAACCAAATGTGAAGTGGGTGACTGATTTCGACTGGGAGGTGAAGTGCCGCCCCCACCCCCACCCTCTACGCCCCTCTGCGAAGCAGCAGCGACTCTGACCCTTGGCGGGCCAGAGCGCTCCTTCCCCCACTTCTCTCCGTCCCCCACTTCTCCTGCTTGGTTACTCTCCCTCACCTCCCTGAGTCCCCCGTCTCCGCCCTGCTCTGTGCCCAGGGAAACCCACCCCTGCGGACCTGTGCTCACCTGTGCTCCCTGCTGGCTGGACACCCACAGGTTGAGCCAATGGCAGGCACGAACCAGACAGAGGAAGGCGGGAGGAGAAAGCACGGGCCAGATCCTCCTCACTCTCTCTCGGCCTTGGTGCCACAGTTTTGGCCAGGGTTGTGTCCTGCTACCATGACAATGCTGGTGGGCATTCCAGCCTCCACACTGTCAACCCCCTCTGGAGTCTGGAGGAAACACTATTTCCTCTCTTGATTCCTTCAAGCCTAGCACTGTTGCTTCTCCCTGGGTGCCTCAACTTCCCTCGGGCACCTGACGTACATCGGCTGATTCAGAACTGATGTGTGTGACCTTCAACATTCCTGGCCAGCCTTTACCGCCATTCGGCTAGATACCCACAGCCCAAACGTCCCCCAGAGGAAGGCACTGTGGGACCTCGCTCGGTGTGAAAACTTGGTTCTCAGGATAAACTGATCACCAACGTACCGAGTCCAAGAGCCAAGGAAATGGCAAGGAACTCCAGTTCCTGGAAGGAAACAGTAACCCCTACAGGATGTGACCTTGACTTTGGTTGCTGCTGCTTTTTCTTCCTATCCTTGACCCCCTGGAAAATGTAGCTTTGTATGCCCTAGATTGGACCTTTCGCGCTCTGCTTTGGAATTCAAGCACGAAAACTGGGCCCCAGGCTGCCCAGCACGGGCCCTAGACCCCCCGCTACGGCTGGTGTTTAGCCTAATGACCACAGCCACGAGGCGGTGCAGAGCCACCAACGCCGTCTGCGCTGGCGTGGGCTTGCTGAGTGCCGGCGACTGCTTTAAACCACACCGCCTCCTTTAACGATCAGAAGCTTTGTAAGGCAGGTGCTGTGGCCACAGCTCTGTAAGTAAGGAAACAGAGGAAGGATAAATACCTTGGCCACAGTCTCAGAGCTCGAAGGCACTCACACTCTGGTTGGCTCGTGGTTCCACACCGGGCCTTAGATCCTGTCCCACTTCCCAGGAACCGCCTGTGGGTGGACTGAAGGTCTATGAGCCAACACTAGTTAACGCCCTCTTCCCTGCCCACCGGCCTCCATCTACTCCCCCGCAACCCTCCAGCTTGCCCCTGGCCAATCCCAGGCCTTTGGTCACCATGTGAAGGACCTCCTGCCCCTCCAGCTGGATCAGGGTCACACCCATGTCTTGTCCCCTCTCTGTCAGAGCCCTTCCTCATCACGGTCACACTGCCCATCCGTGGAGGGATGCCAAATGGGCACCCCGTGGAGTGGAGCAAAAACTTCCCTGGGGTGTTGTGGGGTGCTGCAGAAATGACCAGGGGCGCACAGACACACACTGGCCTGTGCCCTGAAGGGCATACCCGGGGGAGAGGAGCAGCCTGGCCTGCCGGGAGCTCTGGCAACAGCCCTGAGCAGGTTGACTAGCCAAGCCTCACTTCTGTGCTCACCGGCAGCAGGGAGTGTGTTCATTTGAATATAATAGTTTCTCCTCAACTGGGAGAAGTTAGATCGCTGAAAATTCCCTGGAGAGGAGGAAGCACCCCAGCCGAGAACGTAAGACCTCATGGGGAAACTGGGGTTGGATGGAGGTGGTAAGTCATTACAAAAATCCCAGGTGACAAACTGCCTTTCCCATCTCCACGGTCCCAACTCCAAGGGCACGTACACAAGGGTGCCTGCCCGGTGCCACCTGCTCCTGTCTGGAGGAAGAGGTGGTGTCTTAGAATAACGGCGAAAACAATCATTAACAATAGCTACACGTGTCTGGTAAGTGCCAGGCCCTGGACAAGGCACCACCCGGGGCCACCCTCCCCACACTCGTAATGTGGGTACTATACTATATGACAGCTTTATTGCTCCATCATTTGCATGTTATATTTAACAATATCTCTATGACTCTCCGCAGTTTATAAGGCACTTTAACAGACGCTCTCGTATGCTGCTCACAGCAAACTTGACGGGTAGGAAGGGCAGGATCAGCTTCATTTCACAGGTGAGGAAAATGGGGCTTTCCAGCCCCACCTGCTTTCCTCCTGCCACATGCCCCAGCCTCACTTACGGAAGTCCGCGCTTTCCCGCAGGGTAAAGGGAAGGATAAAGGGAAAAGCAGCCACCGTCCTGGGGGGCAGGGGATGCTGGAGTGCCACGGAGGGCAGCCCTGGAGAGGAGGAGGGGACCGTATGTCCCCATCTGCTGCTGTGGACCCTGTGCTGCTGTGATTCCATAGAAAGGGCAAGGCCTTAGAGTTGAAAAAGTCAGGTTCAAGCTCCACCACCGCCACCATCTGGTCGTATGACCTTGGGAATCACTCTGCCTCTCTGCATCTCCGTGATGTTGTGATCTTTAAGAAATATGAGGCCTGTCCAGAAAGTATCCAGCCATGTGCTGTGGAAAAGAGAGACATTTATTGAAGAAGATACAAGAAACATTGTACACAGGACAACGATGCCTCAGTCCTCTTCAAAGTAGGCACCTTGGGACCTCACACAGTGCTCCCAGGGTGATGACCTTCCTGAGGAAATCTGCGTCATCAGCAGCGGTTTGAATCGTCATCAGCAACTGCAGCACCATGTTCCTTCTGCTCTGGTAGCAGAAGCCGTGGAACGAATTTTGCCATAACACGCTTCATGCCAAGATCCTGTGTCAAAATCCCAGACACAGTAGTGTTTGGAATCCCCACGTCAACTTCCGGTTCCCTCGCTGTCAGTCACGATCTTTGTTGACTGCAGCCCGCACACACGCACATTTTCAGGTGCTCTGCTTGCTGCAGGCCTTCCGGAACGTGGGTCACTTCCAACAGAGTCTCGACCAGCTTTGAAGCGTTCAGGCCACACTTTTATTTGCACTGCGCTCATTGCATCGTCCCCGAAAGCCTTCAGAATCATCCAGACAGTTTAAACTTAACACAAAATCTGCTGCAGATTCGTTGCTCCACTCGCTCAGTCATTTTGAACGCGATGGCCCCGTGCTCACTTCACAGCGTCCACCGCCCCCACTGACTATACAGCAGTCGCTGTCATCGTTCACGCGTGAGCGTTCCAGCCCACTCCCCGTGGCTGGCCGGCTACCTCAAAGCAGTGCAGACCATTTTTGCTATATTAACAATGGCTGGGCTTTTTCCAGGCAGACTATAATTTCCTGAGGGTAGGGGAGATAGCGGCATCTTTCGTTGTTCATAATAAGCCCCTTTCAAACACACCTGAGTTTGTGCCAACGCGATGACTCCTGCTGGGTCCCTACGTCGCTTCAGGACGGGGGCTGGTTGGGAGAGAACCAGCCTCGAGATTAGAGGGTTGGGTGGGGGGAGGCTGGAGATTGAGTTAATCACCAATGGCCGACGTTTTATTCAATCTTGCCTACACAGCGGAGCCTCCATTAGAACTCTAAACAACAGGGTTCAGAGAGCTTCGAGGTTGGTAAATGCACCCGTGTGCTGGGAGGATGGAACACCCCAACTCCCTGGGACAGAAGCTCCTGCACCGGGGGCCTCCCACATCTCACCCTATGCACCACTTCCTCCGGCTGTTCATCTGTGCCCCTTACAATGAACTGTAATAATAAGTAACACATTCTGAGTTCTGTGACCTGTCCCAGCAAATCACCAAAACCGAGGATGGGATCACGGGAGTCTCCGGTTTAGAGGCGATTACTCAGAAGTTCGGGAGGGAGGCTGGACTTGCCATTGGCATCTGAAGTGGGGGCAGCCTGCGGGGCTGAGCCCTTCAGCTGTGGGGTCTGCACGCACTCTGGGTGGCTGGTGACAGAACTGAATTGAATTGTAGGACACGCAGCTGGTGTCCACAGAGAATGGAAGAATTGGCTGGTGTAAGGAAAAAACCCACATATTTGATGTCAGAAGTGTTATTAAAAAACAATTAAGAACTCGTTAGCCCAGCTATAAAATGTCTTCATCCTCCAGTACAGAAGGCTGACAATTAAGCAACCTGTTGCGTGTGAAAATTCAGACTGTCCCTTCAGTTTCATAAGCTGTAAGCCACCGTACACAGTCAAAGGGTTGGGGTCAGATTTCACACCACAGCCATCTAGTGTTTATGGAGCACCTGAGGCCCACAACACACAGAGGGACAGAGGGACAGAGGATAATATAAAACATGGCCTCTGCCGTCAAGAAACTTTTTATCTGGTGAGGAGACAAGACTAGCATACCCAAAACATAAGGAATACTGAATGCCTACCACATGCAAAGAAACTGCTTTGAGAGAAAAAGGACATGGGGCTGGGTGAGTGATCAAGGAGAGCAAAGTGGAGTGTCGTGGGGGAGGGGACTTGGCCTGGGCTCAGAGGAAGAGTCGCAGGGTGTCAGCACCTGCTCGGTGAGTGGACAGGCGGTGAGAGGGAACAGCGGGGGTCAGCGGTCTTCTCCCCGCAAACGTGGTCTGGCTTGGCTGGTCTAGGTTCAGGGTCACGTGGCACAAAGTAGATGCTGATCAGATGGGAAGTCTGGTGTGGAACCGGTGGCAGGCGAGGCTGGAGAGGTTTAGTGAAATGCTAAACAGAGAAAAAGTCCTCACTCGTTCCCTCATTCATTTACTCGTTCACTTGGTATCAACCAAGCCGTGGCATGTGCTGGCTTCTGGACACGCAGCTGAACGAGAGAAGAGGTCCTGTCCTCGCGAACCGACATTTCACTCTAGTCAGAAGACTAAGTGCACAGGCAAGATTATTCCAGATCCTCCCAGACTAGTAAATGCTGATTGTCTCTGTGCCTCAGACGTCCTTCTGAGGACAACTGTCACTTAGACACGTGACAGAGAACAAAGCCACAGGAGCCAAATCCCTCCATCCTTGGTCCAGAACACCAGGGAGAAAAGGCTCATTCCTTACTGACATTGGGGACAAAGCAGAGGGAAACATCTGTCCCTTCCTCTCACCTGTTCCTGGAACCACATACGTGCACGGCCAATTTCCTCCTTCTTGAATTCCTATCACCCGACTGGGAAGAGAGTTTGGCTTGTTTGCAGTTGCAGATAAGAACCAGAGCCATTTGGGGCCCTTACCAGTTTCTCCTCCCCCTGAACTGAGTGAAAGGTTTTCTTCTGAGCAAAGGGCAGAAGTTCTCGCCTTTTAGATCTAAGCAGTGAGTCCTGCTGAAGGGCCGGAAACCTGGTTTCCCACAAGGCGAGCAGTTACACGCTCTCCCTTCACTGCTGTCTAGGATACAGTCACAAACTCACACCTGGGGAGAGCTGATCTTAGCCCTTCCACTTCCCGGATTCCTTACACGGGCACATGTTACCTACTGGCTTTTGTGAGCCACTGGCCTGGTGTGACTGTTAGCAAGGTTTTTACACGCTTGCTGGACCACCCCCTGGTGGTTGTCCATTTAGTGCGGGGTCATCCTAGCCGCCACACCAGTCGAGAACAGCCCTCTCCCACGGGAAAGACAGGCCTTCCTGCTCTGCAGCCCAGGAGCGCTTCGTCCAGGCCCAAGATGGCCAAGATGCTGAATGAAGCACAGCACGCGCGGACCCCCGGACCCCTGGCCTGGGGCTAGGCTCAGAGCAGGCCCTTCCCTGGCCCCTGGCAGCACACCCGTTTCCATCAGAGACCCCAGTCAAGGGAACCATGTGACCTTCCCCACAACTGCCACCACCACACCAAGGCATTCTGGGCCAGAGCTCTGGGATCCTGGCTCATCTTCCTCTGCCCCCAATGTTTCAGGCAGGACCCATTTTCATTACCCACCCCTGACCAGAACCACCCCCACAGGCCTGTGAGCCCTGACCCCCTCCCCCGGATTCCTGTCTCTAAGGACTTCCCAGAATCCCTCTGCCCTCTCCTTTCCAAAATACTAGAAGGCTGCCAGGTCCCAGAGGGAAGAAAAACAATGGCCACAGTGCGGGCACCCCCACCAGGACCATGTGCTTCAAGAGGCCTCTGAAAGGCGGTCCTCTTACCGTGGCAGCCGGTCTGCAGAGCTCCAGGGAGGCCGAGCGGCTCTGGGTGCCAGGACGCCCTGATCTGGGGCCTCTGCCCGCTGCCTGTTTACGATCGAAGTTTAGCTTAGGCCTCCGTCAATGACTTTCCAGAGCTGTCCTCTCCCCTACTCAGCTCAGAGGACAGGCAGGCTGTTTGTGAGCCAATCTCTGGTACAGGGGTAGACCTTGAACAGACTGTTTGAGGGAAGAACACAAAACAAAACCAGGTCAAGGGTGAGCTGGGAGGGGGTGGTCAAAAGTCACTGCCCATGGATTCTGGTGGAACAATGAAAGGGCAGTGGTGTCTGGGTTTTACACAGGAAGTGGGGCCAGGACCAGGGAGAGAGAGCCAGCCAGGAGAGAGCTTCTGGCCAAAGAAAAGGAGCAGAGGATCCAATGGGAGAAGAAACAACGAGGAGTCTAATGTCTTCCTCTTCCCACCAAGACCTTGCTATGCCGAAGACGTCACCGGGGAACTGAAGACGCGATGACAGTGCTTTCTCCCCGTGGGGCCAGGAGACTGCGTTCCTCACGAGGGCACATGTTACCTAGTGGCTCTTAGGAGCCACTGGCCTGCTGGCTTCATTAGCAAGGTTTTTAAATGCTTGAACGTACCATTAAACCCACCCAGATCAATTCATTTAATGTGGTGTTACATCAACCACCGCGCCAGTGGAGAACGGGAAGAGTTCCCACCCGCTACCACCAAAACCAGCAACAGACCAGGCCGAGCTCTGACGGGAGTTCCTGGAGAAAGCCCCGTCAGTAACTCACTGTTGTATCTTTGCTCAGCTTCCAGAACCCAAGGTTAATTAGTCAGAGAGGGCTCCCTGGTTCACATGCTCACCGCCTGACAGGGCAGGTGGGACCAGGGCAGCAGGTGGGCGTAGGATGAGCCGGCCAATGAAATGCGGGCCCCTGACGGGGCAGAGGGCCCAGGTTGGGAGGAGGTTGGGCAGAGTGCCCCAGTGCCTCCAGGAGACCCACAAGTTAAATGAAAACTCAGTGTGGGAGGGAACTTGTTCACTCCTCCGGGGTCCAGGATGCTGACCTGCACAGGTACTTCTGATTCCACCTTTTCTCCATCTTTCTCCAGAGCTGACAGCAAGCAGCTTCCTGCTTCCTCTCTAGCCCACCAAGGAAGGATGCTAACCACGGGTAAACCCTGACAAACGCAGACAAGGGAGATCCCCCATGGGATCTGACTTTTTGGTGGGCAGTGACTTTTGACCTCCCCACTGGAGGCACTGCCCAGGATTAGTAAGGAAGCCGGTCGGCTGGGACACCGAGGTGAACGAAGGACCAGCAGAGACTCTGTTTGTGGTGCTCCGCCTTCTGAGCTGGGGCTAGCATTGTCCTCTTCCCGCATCAGGACAGTCACCTGGAGCTTTTTCCCTACTGGAGGCAGAGATGTGCCGCTGACTCCCACATCCACTGTGAGACTGGCCGTCTGGCTGGTGACCTGCTGGGGGTGAGCCAGAGGGCACGGTCAGCACAGGGCCGGCCACAGACCTCGGCCGCATCCAGGAGCAGGGACAGGAGCACAAATGGCCTGAGGGACATTTCCACAGCATAGATTTCAGTCCATTTTTTCAAGCATTTTCCATACCTTACCTTACTCTCCCTACAGCACTGGGTGGAAGCCAGGAGAGGGACATTTATCCCCCTGACAGAGGGGAGGTGAAACCCTCAAGACCCTGGTGCAGAAAACAGACTACCCCAGTCCCGATCCAAGAAGGAAAGTCCTACTCTACTTAGGAAAAGGCACACGCTCTGGGTGAATAACCCTGGGTAGGAATGTGTTGAAATCAGGAAGGACTGGGACACTTCACGGGACGCTCCGGATATGCCAGTGACGCATGGGCTACAGAGGGGGAGCGACACCAGATTCTCAGGGAGGATAAGCCAGGTGTGAGAGAAGAACAGGATTCTGGAGTGAGACAGACCTGGATTTTACTTTAGATCTGCTCTGTGTGACCTTGGGCAAGTCGATTTACCTCCAAGTCTCGATTTTGTCATTTGTAGACTGGGGATTAACCACACGTACCTTGCAGTCTTGTTCGTGAGAGCTCAGTGGATCTGATTATCATGAATAACCAGTTTCTATTTCCGAATATTCCCAGTTTTTCTCGTAAAGATAGAACGTTCCTCATGAGAGAGGTAGGCAGACTGGAAGAAGAAATATACCCTAACATTCCACTGTTTCTCCAACTTCCGTTAAACTCCCAACACGGAAGAGCTCAACAAAAGAAGGACACGGGTGGGGGAGAGCCTGGTGCCCAACAGGTTCAGATGGTCGGGCACATGCACTCCTTCCCCATAAACTTTTCCTGGACACTTTCTGGCAGTCCGGAGGCGCTGTGAAATCGGGCACCTTTCTCCTCGTGGCACTCAGCATCTGGGACGAGATCAAGGAAGCCAGTCACCTAGCTCTGAGCAAGATTAGTCCCAGGAAGTACAGAGCCCTGTGTTCTGAGAGGAGAGAGGATTTGAGGGACATAGTCTTTGCTTGGGTTTCCCAAGGGCCAGAGAAGACTGGCGACAACTTTTAGAGGCACTGGTGCCCATCCTCACGGACACTCCTCATGGGCCCAGCCACCGCTGATCATGTGTCATTTCATGGAGATCAGGAAGAACAGTAACCTTCAGAACAGGTGCCTTTACTCCTCCTCCAGATTAGCTGGCTCACATCTCACTCAGCTCTGCCTGCAGCGGGCATTTCACAGGTTGTTACAGGACTAGGCCAAAAATATCGTCGTCAGCAGCAGCAGCAGCAGCAGCACCATATGTTCTGTTTGGCCCAGTGCAGCCAGCCTAGGGCTCATCAGCAGCGGACAAAGCGACTGAGGCTTGGCCCTGCCCTCGAGGCACTCAGGGTCAGGGAAGTCATGAGACATGTAAACAAAGAAGCTACCCTGGCTGGTGTGGCTCAGTGGATTGAGTACCAGCCTGTGAACCACAGGGTCGCAGGTTCAATTCTCGGTCAAGGCACATGCTTGGGTTGCGGGCCAGGCCCTCAGTGGGGCGTGCGTGACAGGCAACCACACACTGATGTTTCTCTCCCTCTCTTTCTCCCTCCCTTTCCTTCTGTCTAAAAATAAATAAAATCTAAAAAAAACCCCAAAGAAGTGAAATGAATTGTACAGTATAGCATGGTGATTATAGTTAACAATACTGTATTTTATATTTGTGATTTGCTAAGAGAGTAGATTTTAAAAGTTCTGATCACAAGAAGACAAAGAAACTGTGAGGTGATGGATGTTATCGAGACTTATTATAGTAATCATTTAGCAATACGTACAAATATGAAATCCTGTCATACATCTGAAACTAACATAAAGTTAAATGTCGACTATTTCTCAATTTAAAAAATAAAAATAAAAAAGAAGTGAAATGAAGTGTGGTGGGTACTACCGTAAAGAAATAAGCAGGTAGGGTAAGGGGCCTGAGAAGCAGTTGCCAGCTCTAAGCTGGGGGTGGGAGAAGGGGAGCTGGGTGCCAGGAAAAGCATCGCAGCGATGCGGCTGACAGGAGGAGGGGCTGGCAGGGGGACCGGCAGGGAAGGCAGAGGGGGAGGCGCTCCGGGGAGACGGAGCGGTGGGATGGGGACACCGCCAGGCTCTGTGTGTTTGAAACCGTGCGTAGCTTGGTATGGCTGAGGCACCAGCTGCTAGAACAAGGCTGGGAGAAAGGCAAACCCCGCCCCACACACATATCATAGAGAATGTCGTCAGCTGTGTCACTGTTTTCAAAGTAAGCAGAACATCCAGCATCACCGAATGCAGCGATGAACTTTCTGCGCAGCTGTGAAATACCGCCAAGGCCACCAATTACTACTACTGTACAGTTGTTTTCTTTAGTCTAGGAAACCAGAAATGAGGGAGGGAGGGAGGGTCTGGCCCAGGTAAGCCGAAGGCAGTCATTCAGTGCTGCTCTGGTGCATGTGCTGCCTGATGTGGCAACAGCATTGTTGACTCAGGGGCGGGGCAGGGGCAGGCGGGGGGCAGATAATAGACCAGACTCGCCATCAGTGACTCCAAAATGTAGGTACACTGGGTTGCACTCAGCTCCAAGGGGGGAACATGGCCAACAAGAGGCAGATCTTGCATCTGTCCCTATCTCTCATCTCACATCATCAGGGCAGTGGGATCCCTCAAATGAATGGCCGTGGTACCCTATTCTTCTCAATTACCCCAAACCCAGCCACAGAGGCCTTGAGGGTCTAGGACCTCTGTGAAGCAAAGCAGGCAGGTAGAATGTCTTTCATCTCTTCAAAAAGCTTATAAAGAATATCCACTGGATAATAGAAAAGATGCTGAGTGCTATAGAGAAACACAGAGAGCGCGATAGTCCCTACATTTGAAAAATTCACCCATGTGGATGGTGTAAGCAAACCAACATGTGGCAAACTAACTGCCACCATCAGCCAATGCCCACAGGACAATGCTGCAGGGTATGGGGACACGTGGGCTGTTTCCAGGCCTCCATTGTCCCTTCGTCACCCCAGACAGATGCAACAAGCCCACCACTCTGAGACACCAGCTCCAGGCCAGTAAGCAAACGCTTCTGGACCAACCCAGCCAAACCCCAGTGTCGATGGGCCTCACAATTTCCGAGAACGGCCCCATTCCCTTTCTCCCCCCACAGCTCCCCTCTTCCAGCACAAGAGCTTCAGCTTCGAGAACTATGTTGAACTGCAGCTCCCCCATGTAGTTCACACTTTGACTTGGGAGTTTACCCGACCCTGTGAACATTAGTTTCCTGATCAATAAAATGCAGGGCCTGAGCCATCTTGTGCACTTGTTCTGAGAACTCAATGAGGTCATGAATTTCTGAAACACCTAGGAGTCTAGCACATCACAGATGCCCAGAAAAGGACCCCAATGGTCAGCCCTTGTGATCTAAGCCTTACTCCTTCTCTCTTTCCATTGTGCCCTCAATATAACAATATAAGACAGGTAGGGACACAGACACAATGGGGGAGGGGGTGCAAAAACAGAGTCAGTCCCAAGCAGGATGACGACTGGGAGGAGCAGCGGGCCATGAATCAGAAAAACCCTGGTCCTACCTGTTACCATTAACGATGCATTTGGTTTCTTCAACCATTATGCCAAGGATAATAATGACCAGGCATTCTTCACAAGAGCAGTGTGGACAAAAAATAAACCACAAAATCTTTACTGCCGTGCACGGTGCTACTCAAGTGCCAGGCCCTATGAAGGCAGTCTAGGTGAGAAGGAAAGGAACCCTGGCCAGCTAGCTCACCAAGTGAAAGCCAGGGGTGGCTTTCCGGACTGCCAGAAAGTGTCCAGGAGAAGTTTATGGGGAAGGAGTGCATGTGCCCGACCATCTGAACCTGTTGGGCACCAGGCTCTCCCCCACCCGTGTCCTTCTTTTGTTGAGCTCTTCCGTGTTGGGAGTTTAACGGAAGTTGGAGAAACAGTGGAATGTTAGGGTATATTTCTTCTTCCAGTCTGCCTACCTCTCTCATGAGGAACGTTCTATCTTTATGAGAAAAACTGGGAATATTCGGAAATAGAAACTGGTTATTCATGATAATCAGATCCACTGAGCTCTCACGAACAAGACTGCAAGGTACGTGTGGTTAATCCCCAGTCTACAAATGACAAAATCGAGACTTGGAGGTAAATCGATTCACCAAGGTTGCAGGTTTGATCCCCAGTCAGGGCACATGCAAGAAACAACCAATAAATGCATAAATAAGTGGAACAACAAAGTGATGTTTCTCTCTCTCTCTCTTTCCTCCCTTGTTCCTCCCTTGTTCCTCCCACTCCCTCTCTAAAATCAACTTAAAAAAAGGAGAGTGAGGAACAGGGGTTAGACACATAAAGTCAAATCGATATATAGTAAGGCACACATCAAAATAATTAAACACTGAGAAACAAATTTAAGAAAAAAGTACAAGACTGGTACACTGAAAACTACAAAATATCACTAGAAATTTTTATGTATTTGTTTTAGAGAGAGGGGAAGGGAGGGAGAAAGAGAGGGAGAGAAACATTGATCAGTTGCCTGTCAATGAACCTCTACCTGAGACCGAATCCACAACCTAGGTATGTGCCTGGACCGGAAATTGAACCACAGACCCTTTGCTTTGCAGGATGACATCAGACCAACTGAGCTACACTGGTCGGGGCCCACTGAAAGGATTTAAAGACTTAAACTCAACTTCATGTTTATTAATTGGAGACTTAATATTGTTAAGAAGGCAATTCTTCCAAACCTGATCTACAGATTCAATACAATCCCTATAAAAAATTACAGCTTACTTTGATTGCAGAAATTGACAAAATGATCCTAAAATTCACATGGGAATGCAAAGGAACCAGGACAGCCAAAAGAATCTTCAAAAAGAACAGTTGGAGGACTCGCACTAGCTAATTTCGAAACTTACTACAGAGCTACAGTAACAAGACAGCGTGGCACTGGGATAGGAACAGACACATGGATCAAAAGAACAGACTTGAGAGTCCAGCCCAGAAACCCCTCACATTTGTAGTCGATTGATCTTCAATAAGTTGCTATGGCAATTCAGCCAATGTTGCTGAAACAACTGGATAGCCACAAGCAAAAGAGTGAAGTTGGACCCCTACCTCATGCCACATACAGAAATCCACACAAAATGCATCAGACTTAAATGTAAAGACTAAAACTATAAAACTCTTAAAATAAAATATAAACCTTTGTGCCATTGGATTAGGCAATGCTTTCTTAGCTATGAAAGCAAAAGAACACACAACCAAAGAAAACAGAAATTGGCTTCATCAAAATAAAAACTTGTGTGCTTCCATGGACATCAGCAAAAAAGTGAAAAGCGATGCACTAGGACGGGAGAAAAGGTTTGCAAATCATATGATCTGGTAGGGGCCTAATACCCAGAGTACATAAAAACTCTTACACTTAACTACAAAACCCCCAAACAACCCAATTAAAAACAGGCAAAAGGCCCGGCTGGTGTGGCTCAGTGGATTGAGCGCAGGCTGGGAACCAGAGGGTCCCGGTTCGATTCCCAGTCGGGGCACATGCCTGGGTTGTGGGCCAGGTCCCCGTGAGGGCCATGTGAGAGGCAACCATACATTGCTGTTTCTCCCTCTCTTTCTCCCTCCCTTTCCTTCTCTCTCTAAAAATAAATGAATAAAAATGTTTTTAAAAAATAGGCAAAAGATTTAAATAGACATTTCTCCAAAAAAGACATGCAAATAAGTGGCTAATAAGCACATGAAAAGATGCTCAACATCATTAACCATTAGGGAAATGCAAAGCAAAACCACAATGAGATACTGCTTTACACACATCAGGATGGCTACAATCGAAAAGACAGAGCTTAGCAGGTGTTGGTTTGGATGTGGAGAAACCGGAACTCTCCTGCTCTGCTGGTGGGAAAGTAAAACGTGCCGCCTCTTTGGAAAAGCATTTTATTTAGAATTCCTCAAAGGACTAAACACAGAGTTACTGTATGGTCCAGGTCCTAGATATACACGCAAGAGAAATGAAAACATAGGCCCACATAAAAATGTGTATGTACATGATTCGAGCAACGCTGTTCATAACAACCGAAACGTGGAAACAACCCGAACGTCCAACTGACAGATAAGCAAAATGTGGTCCAGCCATACAATGAAATATTATTCAGCCATAAAAAATGAAGTACTGTTACTTGATACAACATGGATGAGTCTTGACCATATCCTAATTTTTTCAATATGCACACAAAAGGCCACATATTGTATGATCTCATTTATATGGAATTTCTAGACTAGGCAAACCCATAAAGACTAAAGTAGATTAGTTGTGGACGGGGCTGGGGTGGAATGATAATAGATAGTGACTGCTAATGGGCACAGGACTTCCTTCTGGGGTGATGAGAATGTTCTAGAATTATACTGGTGATGGTTGTAGCACACTGTGAATAGTGCATGAATTATATCTCAATAAAGCTGTCATAAAAATATATTTTAAAAGTAATGTGTATTAAAGCTTTTTGAAAAGTTAAAATCCTTGTACAAATCAAAGTTTTTTGTGTTTGCTTTTTAACCATCAATTAGCAGTCTACATGCTTCTTGACCTATAAGCTTACTAAGAGAATCTCCTAATAAGGGAAGGAGGACTTTCTGTAGGCAGAGCAAACTCAGTGCTGGGTTATTATTCCTGGAAGTGGAACCCTCATTTATTTTTAGGTATATTTTATTGATAATGCTATTACGATCGTTCCGTTTTTTTTTCTCCTTTATACCCCTCTGCCCTGTAACTCGCTTCACTCCAGCACGCCCCACCCCTTAGTTCACATCCATGGGTTGTACATGTAAGTTCTTTGGCTTCTCTATTTCCTAGACCATTCTTAATTTCCCCTGTCTATATTGATCCTACCAATAATGTTTCTTATTCCCTGCACATTTTCCCCTATTCTCCCCCCTTCCCCTTCCTGCTGATAACCCTCCGTATGATCTCCATTTCTGTGATTCTGTTTCTATTCCAGTTGTTTGCTCAGTTTTTTTTGTTTTTAAGGTTCAGTGGTTGATGTGAGTTTATTGTCATTTTACTGTTCATATCTTGATGTTCTTTTTCTCAGATAAATCCCTTTAACATTTCATATAATAAGGGCTTGATGATGATGAACTCCTTTAACTTTACCTTGTCTGGGAAGCACTTTATCTGCCTTCCCATTCTAAATGATAGTTTTGCTGGATAGAGTCATCTTGGATGTAGGTCCTTGCTTTTCATGACTTTGAATACTTCTTCCCAGCCCCTTCTTGCCTGTAAGGTTTCTTTTGATGGTACCCTTACTTTTACCTATTAATTTGTTTTAAAATAAAAATAAATCTATAACAGGTGAACATAAATATATTTAATAAAACATAACTATATTTTTAAAAACTTAGAAGCAGTATTGTTTTACATTTTTGCAAATCTCTTTAAGGTCCAGTTTAAGACACTGGATTCTTATATCTGCATTTCTGTGTTCAATCTGTTGTGATAAGTAGTGTTTATGAAGACAATCTCGCCTCGCTCACACAGTTGTAAAAGTGAGGAATATTTTAATAGCCTTTTCAGACAATTGTGGATACTCCTGTTTGATACTACACAAAAACTTGACGCAGAGTAGTTAATTATAATGTGAAATATAGAACCCTATGAACTTCTAATGTATGCTGTTACGTTCAAATCTATTGGCCTTTCTTGGATTGTAAAAGGGCCTTTTACCCAACATGACTTTGTAACCCATGTGCTGGTCATTTGGAAAATATCAGTTCACTGAGTAGTGCTGGTCTTCAGGATGTTTTCACACCGCACCATAAAACACCAAGACAGTGCATGCGTGACTCCACCACTGACCTCATCAGGAAAGTGCTGAGAAGCTGTCCAGCTCGCAAGGAGGAATACAAGCTTGCCAAAATTCTAGTTTTTGCTGGAGAGCTCCCATTTCACCATTGGCAACAAATACTATGAGCAGCTTTCTTTGAAGCAACAGGTTCAGCTACATTCATTTTAGGGAAACCACCCCTTGGATACCCGTCTGAATAACCACAGCTGCCTGTCAGTTGTCCTTTCAAGCGAAAACAAGCGTCCCCTGAAAAAGCCGCTAGTTCGGCTTGCAGCTCCGATAAGCCCAGAGGTGCTTCTGCCCCAGCCGACCACTGTGGTGGGGCCTGGGCACTGCTCACTTCCCATCGCATGGCTCGGTCCCCGGAGACACCGAGAGTGAACAAAACGAGTCACTCTCACTGCTTGGAGGCCAGTCCGACGGAAGCTGGCTGCCTGGACTGCGAGCGTGTGGAGGCGGAGGGCTGGCTCAGCGAGCTCACGCAGGCCGCAGGCCGGCGCCTGAATCCTGCGGGGGCACCGGCAGCTCCTCTCCGTTGGCTCTTCGCCCCTTCCGTGCAGGTGTCAACAACAGAGGGAAAGGGCCAGCTTCTCAGTATGTGAGAATCTCTCCGACTCGGGGACATCCTTGAAATGGTCTTGAGAGGCTAAGGGCCTGGGGACCCCACGTGAGGAGCCACTGCCGGTCTAAGAAGGCCACCCCTGCAGACAGAGGGGAAAACCAATGCGGAGATAAAACCCACAGCCGTCTCCACTCAGCGACAGGAGCAGCGGCGTGGAGGGGAATGGAGAGTGGGTGCGACTCCTGTGGAGCCAGGATGCGGTGCTGCCCTCGGTGCCCTGTAGCCCTAAAGGGCCTCGGAGTTTCAGCTGACAGATTAAGTGCTGTGGTTTCACATGAAACAAGCTCTCTGCGCTCATACGACCTTCCCATTCTTTGACTTCAACACAAAAGAGGCGCCTTCAATTCTTGGGGCTGTTTTCTTGCTTCCACACTGGACAGAGAGAAGTGGTGAGGATGGGCGGGGAAGGAGAGCAAGAAAGCTTAAAGGAAGAGGGTGGCAAATACCATCATCTTGCCTTTGCCAAGTTGCCCCCAGCCTCAGTTCACCCAGGGGCAGGGGGATGTCGTGGTGGGGTGGGGAGCTTGCCCAGCAATTCTCTATGTTCTCGCCCCATTCCCTTCCTGCCAATTCAGAGCAGGCCTAGATTCCTGCCAACTGGCTTCTTGGTTCAATGTTAACAAAGGGGCTTTTCCCTCTCTTCCTTCTCCTGCAGCTAAGGTCTCTCCCCAGGGAAGGCCCCTTCTCTCGGCACCTCAGTTATTACCTCCCACCCAGCAGCAACCAACATGAGACCCAGTCGGCTCCAAGCGCTATCCTCCCGTGACGTTCAGAAAGACAGTGTGAAGCCGGGTGGGGCTCTCATCAGACACCAGACCGTTACAACTGCAGCAGCAGGGCAGCCTCTGGCCTGGGCAGCCAAATGCAGAAAACAAAGTGTCATTCAGGTCCCAGGGACAAACAATAGGCCCTTATCCTCTTCTCTGGTCCAGGCCCAGAGCTGCGAGGCAGAGCTTGAGGGCCTGATGGGCAGCCCCTGGGCAGGGCCGCCCCTAGGATATGTGATATCCCGGCAAATACTCTGGAGAGATCCCCTTGTCTATATAAAAAACTCGAGTCACTCAAAACCAGTGTGTCAGCATCATTTTGGCAGCTGAGTCACATGATCCTACAAAAGAAAACACTGTGACCACCAGGAGGAGCTTTCCTCTTGGAACTGGGCCCAGACATGGGGCCCTGGGACAGCCCTGCAGGACATCTGGTTGGCTCTGCAGAGGGTAGAGTGTTGCGAGCACCCAAAGGGGCTGATGTGATCCCAGTCAGGGTTTGGGCAGAATGGCACTGCAGGGGGACTTCAACGACTGTAGAGGGAGACACTCCAAAGTGCTCCTCCCTGAGCTGCAGAATCCTGGCCCTTGGCGGGGAGGGGACCGGCCCAGCTGACACAGCCACAGTGGTGGGCTTGAAAGGTTAAGAAGGCTGCCTTTGAAAAAGAAATCTAGCAACACACAGTCCAGGTAATTCTTGTTTCCTGGTCACCTAGGCAACGCCAGGGCTCAGTCGCCTCCACAGGGTGCCAAGGCAGTTTGTTTTGAATTTCACACCCTATCCCTGCCCCGTCTCTCCCAGCAAGTTCAACAGGTAAGAGGCCAGGAAGAAAGGCACCAAGAAGACTTTGCTGGGAGTTCTCTGAGGGAAGGACTGAGCCTGGCTGAAAGTATGTGTTCCACAAATGCAAGGAAAGAGCAAGTCCCAGTAACCCACAAACTGATCATCCACTACTAGCCAAGAAAGCATTTAATTCGACTTGAAACAGGCCCTGTCCCCTGGAGGACTTTCTACCATCACCTCAATGACAACACAGGGGCGGGTTAAGAGCAATGACGCCTAGGATCCTAGGATGTGCCCCCAGGAAGAGGCTCACTGGGTCGACAGACAGCTCAGGAACCCGACTCCAGCCAGGGACTCACAGGTGCCATAGCTCTGCCAACCCTCTGAGGCAGGGTAGTAGGAAGCTAGGGAAACTCCTTGGCAGGTGGGACGGAGAAACTAAGACACACAGCTGATTCAAACTGACCCCACCCAGGACCGTGACTCACCTGCCTCCTCCTCCCTTGCACGACCCCCCAGGACAACGAGGTTCTAATCAGCATCAAATGACTTTTAGGAACAAAGCCTCAGGTCTGTTGACCACAGAGATGGAGTTTTGGGCAAGCTAGAGCTAGCGCCTCGGCTTCCGTTGTGTTTCAGCTCCAGGCCAGAGAAGCAGCGAAACCAGACAGAGCGATGTCATGACTGACGGCAGGTGCAGGTGCAGTGACCAGTGACCCCCGCCCCCAACCCTAGCGCCATCCAATCAGTAGGGACCCTTAAAGGACACACATGGAAGGCTGATGAACATTCTATTGAGATTCTCTCCTGAGAACACCCCTAAAACACCTACCTTTAGAAAACAGATGAAAACCCTTAAGACAAAGGACCTGGTGCACACGCTGTGCCTTCCTGACGCAAGGGCTCCTCTTTGCCTCAGTAACTTGTTTCCTGAGTCCATGCAGCCCAGCTGGCTCACTTCTGTCTCAGTGACTTTTTTTTTTTTTTTAAGATTTTATTTTTAGAGAGAGGGGGAGGGAGGGAAACAGAGAGGGAGAGAAACAGCAATGTATGGTTGCCTCTCACATGGCCCTCACTGGGGACCTGGCCTGCAACCCAGGCATGTGCCCTTACTGGGAATTGAACCGGGACCCTTTGGTTCCCAGCCCGTGCTCAATCCACTGAGCTACACCAGCCAGGGCTCAGTGACTTTCTATTAAAGGGCTAAGGCAGCTTCACCTAGGCTCACTGTTGTTGCTGTGATCTTGCCTCTTCTATCTTACCCTTCCTTTGGTTCACTGTGTCAGCTTTAATAAACATATTCTCAAAGTCACCTGGACTTGTGTTGTGAAATCTTTCCTGCGAGTCCACATCTCTGGAGACATCTCCACTCCGGGTCACGGGGAGTTTGAGTTGCTGAAACTTGCCTGTGTTCTGCCAAGATCCACACCCAGGCACTGCCTGCTGGGAAGGCAGATAAGCGCCTGGGGCAGGCTTCCCCTGGCCCGGCCCAGCGGGTTAGGGGTCAAGGCACACTCCTTGCCCTCCAGGGTTCTCCTTTGCAGCACTTACCACCGTCATTAAACAGTAACTGGCCTTCTGCCAGGCTGCCCCAAGGGTTCCCTGCTGTGTCTCCAGCGCTTAGGACACAGTGAACACAAACAGCTGCGGAACAAATGCAAGTCTTTCTCACGTCTGCTGACCACAGAGACAGAGTGGCACCCTGAAGCTGAAGGCCAGCTGCAGACCACTCCTTGCCTGGTGACCATACAGAAACCGAGGGCTCTGGGGGTGATTCAGCCCTGCCCTTGGTAAGAGGTGCTGGGAGAGGCAACAGGCCTCCTTAAGCCTCACTCACAAGAAGTGATTCCTTGGGAGGCAGTCGCCAAGTTCCAAGACAAATATCCTGAAGTCTAATGCTAAAGGAACAGAGGGTGCAATACTGTAATTTGTAAGAAATATATATCTGGTCGGATGACCCAGATACATTTCCCATATACATGGTTCTGGCTGGAAACCCTCAAAATTTCCGAAGTGTTGAGAATGTCTTTTGTCATGTTGATGAGGTGACTTCTGGAAAGCACCTAAGGATGGGGGCTGGTTGTCAATGGAGCCAACCATGAGATTACCATTATGGTTAGAACTTTCAGTTCCTGCCCATTTTCCACCCCTACCCACCCCCACCACCAGCCTCTCCAGGGAGGGGCTGGAGGCTGAATCAATGGCCAGTGATTTAATCAGTCATGCCTATGCAATGAAGTCTCCAAAAAAACCAAGAGGATGGGTTAGGAGAGCTCCAGGGTGGTGAGCCTGTGGAGATTCCGGGAGAGCCATGTGCCTGGAGAGGGCATGGGAGCTCTGTGCCCAGGCCCATAGGCCTGGCCCAACCCAGAGCAGGTTGGCCAGAGCACAGGTAAGAAGCCTCTGCTTTGCTTGGTATGTGTGGGGTGGCGTGGGGAAGGGCATCTTACAGGACTGAGCCCTTAACCTGTGGACTCTGATGCTATCTCTGGGTAGACAGTGTCAGAATTGAGTTTGTTGGTGCGGGGGACTCCCTTGCCCCGCGTTGGAATTGGGTCTGGGAACCCTAATGAGGGTCATCAGGTAGAAGCCCAGGAGCAAGCGTGGGGAAGGGAAGGCTGGTTCCAAGCCTCTGAGGCCCAGATTTGGTTCAGTCTCCCACTTCTTTTTGGGTCCTTGCCTAAGCTATCGCTGGTGACTTTTAGCACCTCGTGCTCAGTGCTAATTACCTTCCTCCCCACACCAGCTCAGTCTCTCCCTCAGTGTTCATACCAGTACCTCCCCCGCCCCTCCTCCTCCTCACCCCTAAAACAAACACACCAACCCACACTTCTCTTAGCCACAAACAGATCCTCCTGCTGGTGGGACTGGCAAGAACAGTGACCTTGGCCCAGGGCCCAGACCCCTCCCTGCTCTGCTCCCCATCTCCAGACGTTCCAGGGAAGGCACGTGGCTCTCATTCACCTCAGTAAGGCGGTCCTCACTGAGGGACCCCACCATCTGGCCCAGCAATGGGCAGGCCAGGCTCACGGCTGTGGACAGAATGCCTGCTCTGCTTGTTGCCAAGCGGTTTTATATGTGCATTCTGTGTTCCTAATGGATTTAAGAGCCTTGCCTCCCAAGTAACATTGGTGGCTAGAGGCAGAGAAGTAGCTCACCCCATTGCCAGGCCCGAGACCATGGCTTATTCATTCTGGTGTCCCAAATCTGTCACCGCAGGGGACCACGTAGGCACTGAGTCAATGTTTAAGGAATTAATAAACGTTGGAGGGAGAGAAACAGGGCATCAGAGAATGTACAGGAGATTTGGCGGCAGAACACCTGGATGTCAGGTGGGGTGCGCTGTGACCTCAGGCCAATCACCTGCAAAACGATACTCCTCCTGCCCCTCAGGAATGTATGTGAAAGCATTGCACTTAGCTTACTGTAAAGGCCTGGTGTGTACAGGTTTCCCGAGATGGCCCCTCACCTCTTCCTACCTGGGAGAGAGGAGCTTAGGGGCATGGAGAACTGATAAGCTAAGAGGTCAGGCCTGAAATTCCAGAACTAAGCTCCCAGGAAAACTGGAGCCAGGCCAGTGTAGCAGTAATCTCCACACGTGTGTAAACACAGTCCTGAGAATATACACGTTTTGAGCACAGCTCCGTGTGACTCCTGTGTGAGCAAGTGTGGATCATGTCTGTGGGATGGGAATTATTTCGGCAAAGGTGTATCTTAAAAAATTCTGGCTTGCTGATCTCCTTCACCTGGTCCTGTCTGCCACCGGATCTTAAT